>JAFBJT010012601.1:86686-97453 GCA_016785325.1 Chascanopsetta lugubris | reverse complement strand
TTAGGTTGCTACAGGTTCTCATAAATGTTTGAAGGGAGGGTGAGGTATGGTGTATTCAGCTGCAATATGCAACCTCACCATTAGATGTCACTAAATCCGACACACTGTACCTTTGAGTAGCAGCAGCAGAGTAGAGCATGGCGGACTGCATTCTTGGATCCGACCCAAGTGTGTGTACTTCTTTGTACTATTTGGTGGTGCCCCCCCCCCCCCCCCCCCCCCCCCGTGTGTGTACTTCTTTTTTCTTTTTGGTGGGGCCCCCCCCCCCCCCCCAACAGCACCCGTCGCCCCCTTGAGGTCAGATCACAACATATTAGGTTACCTCTCATATAGAACAGGTCTATACCGTGTTATTTTTTGGTTATTTTTTCAAACAAACTAAAAAGCTGTTATGTTGGGTCATGGCATGGTCAAGCGTTTTCAATTCTCCTCTGCTCTCTTTATCACACACAGTGGGGTTTCACCCCGATGCGCTCACACACACACACACGCACGCACACACACACACACACACATATATTCGATCACACGCTCACAGATGAGCACACTTGCGCCAGTGAACAGAGAGCACATGTCAGGAAGTAATAGTTCAGTTGTTACATTGACTGCTGTTAAAAGAAACACATGCACGCACGCCCGCCTCCCCAAGGCTGTAAATCTAAGGGAAACACTTATAACCTCATCTTCAATTCCTTTTCAGTGATTTTGAGAAGGTGCTGACTCAGCTACACTGGCCAATCATCTCCCCTCCGACACAGTCGCTGACGCCCACTGCAAATGGTCAGGAGATCAGCAGCCAGCTGGAGCTGCTTGTCACACAGCTGCTCGCCTTGCAGACCTCGTATCCTTCAGGCTTTGGTTTTTACGCACCATCTACTCATAATAAGTTCCGCAGTCCGCTACAGGATTCAAACTCAAACTTGTTTGTATAGACGACTCCATATGCTTGTTTCTTTAACCTCCCTCTTCCAGTGATGACATCATATCTCAGAGGGTTCTGGTCTCCGGTCGTGGTGTAACCACGACCTCGCCCACATCTTGGTCCACACCTCCGTCCCAGGCCCCTCCCATCTGTTTGCCCATCCAGATCATGCTGTTGCCACTTAGCAAGAGATTCAAATATCACTTCTTTGGTAATCGTCAGACCAACAACCCCAGCAAGGTCTGTCTCTTTCCCACATTCAAACTCACATTAATTATGGAACCTGTTATTCAATCACAAGTTCCATGGCAAACAAAAATCACATAGGGTTTGAAAAATAAATGAATAATAAATTATTCAACATTGCTGCCTCTTGTCCCCAAGGTCTGTTTGGTTTGTAGTTTTTTGTGTAATTTTAACATTTTGAATCCTCACAGACAATGAAAATAACAACTCATCCTGTGTCCGTTCTCTCTCCAGCCTGAGTGGTACCTCACACAGGTTCTGATGTGGATAGGGAACAGTTCAACCTTCATGGAGGAGAAGATCCAGCCAATCCTGGACCGGGCTGGGACCTCTATCAGTGCCAGGGTATCTTGCCCTATCTTACCCAATCTTTGCCCTATTTGCTTTCCTTTAATTTACCCCCTTGTTAACGTCATGTTTGGTTTCAGGTGGAACTCTGCCGCGGCCTCTTGTCTCAGGTGCAGGAGAAAGTGGCCAGCGACGCCTCCAGGCTGCTGTACGATGATGCTCTGTTGTCCCACTTGGTGGAGGAAGTGCTGCAGTTTGAGAAGGAGCTGCGGAGCAACCACTTGTACCCAGCAGCGCTGCCTGGTCTGCTGCACCTGCTGCTTGAGGACATGGTCCTTCAGAAGTGGCTCACTGTGGAAAGAAAGAGTAAGTCACCAAATAATGTTCTATCTTTTGTTTGTTTCAAACTGATTCAATTAATTGTCAGACTCAGAGAGCATAACTGCATAAATTGAATTGACATTGAATTCATAGTTGTTATGGTCTTACTAAGTTTGCTTGAACAAAGTGATCAATGATTTAAACTAATGCCCTGTGCCTGTGTGTTTACAGTGGCAGTGGAGAAGATGGATGCCATGCTGTCGTCTGAGGGAGCGTGGAGCTCTCAGTACAAAGACATTGGTGATATTGATGAACTGAAGGCGCCGGATTGTGCTGAGACTTTCATGACCCTGCTTCAAGTCATCACTGGTGAGATAATGGATCTTCTTTTTGACAATGTCTACTCATACATGTAGCACAGCTAGAAAGATTTTCCCAGCGAAGTACTTGTTATTCTGGCTTTCTCTCTCACAGATTTGTTATGTAATGCTGAACACAGAAAATATGAAACTTTTTATTCTTGTATCTTTTTTTTTAGAGCGGTACCGATCATTACCCAGTCCCTCTGCACAGCTGAAGTTTTTGGGGTTGCAAAAAGAACTGGTGGATGATTTCCGCATACGTCTCACCCAGGTAATGACAATTTAAAAACTAAACAAATGAAGGAAAGACTTTGCTGATGATTGACAGAGAAAACACTGATAAGGATCCATAATGGCTTGAATCTGAATCACATTTTTTCCCATCTCCTGTTTAAATTCTTTTTAAAATTACATTTTATTCACAGCAGAAAAAGATGATACCAACATGCTGATACATGTTAAGATAATACAGCATTTGTTTATTTTAATGTTTATTGTCAGTATTTCACTTGACTCTCTACCTGTTTTTGTCATTTATAAATATAAACTCCATCTACCAGCCTCTGTTGTAATTGTCTGAGTCAGCCCAAATTAAAATTCCAGGAGATAAATTCAGTACAATACCTGGAACCAATGATTTTGTAATTTTCTTTTAGTTTATTTGTGAAAACCAATATAAATTCAGTTGTCTGTATCGCGAGATGAAGGCATTAACAAGTGCTCACTTTAACCCAAATGCTTTTAAGTATCCTAAAGTTTTATCATTTCATTTTGTCTTGGTTCATTTTGTCTCGTTTCACTTTGCCGTTTTTGTCATTTTGCCATGGCACATGCCTTGTATATTGCAATTATCAACAGACAATTTCCCAAAAAGAGAGGGAGAATGAAACATTTGTGTTATTGTTCTATTCAGGTGATGAAAGAGGAGTCTCGCTGTCCACTCGGTGCTCGTTACTGTGCCATCCTCAATGCTGTCAACTACATTTCCACCATCCTGGCAGACTGGGGAGACAATGTGGTGCGTGGATAAAAAAATTTAAAAAAGGAACCATGTATTTGTGTGCACTCTTTCAGGATTGAGTCAATTTTCCAGCATTTTAATTATATTTGATTTTTTTTTTTATATCTTTTTCTTTGTCTCTCCATATTTATGCTTTTCCAACCCAGCAGAATGCATATCATGCTTTGCGTCCTCACTTGAGTATTACTTAGTATCTCCTCAGGAAGTTTTGTATTAAAGCACTCCTCCTTCTTCTCTGTTCAGTTTTTCCTGCAGCTACAGCAGGCGGCCGTGTCACTTGGAGACGAAGCTGTGCTCGGAGACCTCGGGATGATGGAGGTGGGTCGCCTGGCCTCTCTTGAGGGCTCCCTGTTCGAAGCTCTGTTAGCGCTGCTGGATCGACTGAAAGGAGACATGATGGGAAGACTGCTGGAATGGACCATGAGGGAAATCACAGAAAAAGCCAAACCATACTGCCGCGACCGGTAAGACATGACGTCTTCATCATGATTTTAGAGTTAAAAAACAATTTCCCCGTGATTATTCATTTATTAAACACCGCCTTTATGAAAGAAATAGAACTGATTTAGTCTACTGCTTTCATTTTTCTAGATGGTTGTCTTTACCATCCCAGCATGACCTGTCCACCATGTCCCTGTCCAGTTCAGCATGTCCTATGTTGCTGTGCGTGAGGGACAGACTGTTGAACCTGCATCAGGTCTTGAGTGTGTCTCTCTTCCAAATGGCCTGGCAGGGCCTGGCGGACAGACTCGACAACCTTCTCTACCAGGATGTAAGAAATGAAAATGCATGGAGAGTCATCCATCTATTTTTATAGCAGAGCATTTTACTGTTTGGGTCAAATCAAGATTGTTGTACAGATAAGACTATTGCACTCACTTAGCAGCCAAACTCTAATTGTATTGGTGTATAAACTAAACTAACTATCTTTTAATGCATCCATGATTAGTACCTACTTGACTTAATTCTTGCCATCTTGTGGATACTGATGCACACAGCAACCCATTCCCGTGAGAACGCCTGCCATCAGCCAAAGCCCTCCTGCCACAAGGACCCCAGTGGTTAATACTATGCAGCTGCACTGAGCTCAGTTTGTCCCTTTATGTCTCTGTGTCTCAGGTGATCCTGTCCAATCATTTCAGTGATGGTGGAGCAGCTCAGCTTCAGTTCGACATGACCCGAAACCTGTTCCCTCTGTTCGGTCACTACTGCAAAAGACCAGAGAACTTCTTTAAACAGTGAGTTTGTCTGCGAACGTGTGTGAGTGAGTGTGTATTGTTACCAGGGATGTAATGATACACTAGTCTCACGATACGGTACGATACACGATATGGAGGTCATGATAACGATACGATACAATATTATAGCGATTTGTTTTTAAGGGACAGTGTGATTTTTTTTTTGCGACATCTAGCCATGAAAGAGCATGACATAATGACATACACCTGCCTCTTATGGAGGCCGCCATTTTGATTTCAATGTAAGTCAATGGAACTTGCAAGCTTGTATGTGTGTGTGTATGTGTATACATACACGTATATATCTATATATATATATATATGTCTATATATATATATGTATATATATATATATACGTATATGTGTGTGTGTATATTTATTTGTGGACTTGTCACCGGCTGCAAAAAATGTCTTTTCTTCATTTTTCAATATGCTAATACACAAATTACATTTTAGAGGCTTTTTGTAAAAAAGTGGCTCTCTCTCTCATATGGTGTCAGAATTGGGATGTGTAGACCAACTGCTTATGCATCCTTAGTTGGGCTACGGAGATTGTTGGTGTGGATAATGATTGAACGATGTTTAATAAGTTTGAATGGGAGCAGAGTCTATCTGTGTGTGTGTGTGGGTGTGTGCCTCTGTGTGTGCGCTGCTGTGACAGTGACGCTCTGCCCTCCCCCCCCCCCCCCCCCCCTGTGTTGACGCTTGATGGGCACTGGTTGAGACGTTGCTGGCACACCCCTGGACCAGACAAATATGACATTATCATATATCAGATATCACGGTACAGGTTTTCACCGTACTGACGTGTATCGTCATGTTTTTGTATCGCGATATATCCTGGCACGATATGTTGTTACACCCCTAATACATGTTAACATGTTGTGAGATGTATCAAGAAAGACTGTGGTCACACAACTTGCATCCTGATTGTCCGATTCTCTCTCCACAGTGTGAAGGAAGCGTGTATCATCTTGTGTCTGAATGTGGGCTCTGCCATTCTGCTCAGAGACCTCCTGAAAGAGTTGGAGGAGACGAGAGACTCGGCAGGTTCAGAAGATCCTTCACCTGAGTCCGTGCTGAACGAGTTAGGGGTTTACTGCTTGGCGCCATGTGACGTGCTCATTCTCCTCAACCTCAGAGCCACGTGGCCTGGACAGTGACATTTCCCTTAAACATCTGCAATTATGTTCATTGGTGTATACATTTATATATTTACATATATTGACATATTTCTTATTTTGAATCACGTCGGAGCCAAGACTTGAGTCAGCTGTAAAATAAATTAGGGGACCTTCTGACCTGTCTTCTAAACCACAACAAAGTATGTTCACACTTTGACTTTGCCTGGAATATTATGTAATAAATCTGACAATGATCCCCCAATACTTCATGTTAATTCATTTTTGATTGTGTTTGGAATCAAATACAAACTGTAAGTAAATGTTTCCAGATTCTGTACATAAATCATGAATTAATGTTTCTGTATATATATAATCAATTTTTTCTGATTACATTTTCACTTTGTTTATAATTTCAGTTCTTTAAAATAATTAGTAATGTATCATTTAGTATTTGCCTGTGGATCCAATCAGTAGACGAGCAACGTTATACTTTTTAATAAGAGATATACTCAACCCTGTTTAGGAAATGTGTACCATGCTCTTAAATTTACTCAGCTATTTGCTGACCATTTGAGTAATTAATAAACTGACATGATGTATCACCTCTTTTTATTTATTTATGAAATTGAATATGGTAATAATACTTTAAGTGCAGTACACTTGTATGCATTAATTTATACATGAATAAAACAACATTGTTAGAATTAAAATGGAACACCTGCATAATGTTAATTGTATATGTAGTATATGTAATTGTTTGAATCTGTAATTGGATCAGTAAATTACATTATTTGTTACTCCAACTGCAGATCATGTCATTATTATTGACAACTCCGCCCATCCAATCTTGCTCCTTCCTTTGATTGGTCAGTGTTTGGACTTCCGCCTTATTCAAAACACAGGCAAGAATCAGTCTAATAGTGAGATACATTGTTATCCTCTTTTAACCCGGTCGCTGACTAAACCATCGCTGTCGTGTTATTGTGGATTTAAATGGGTGAAACCAGCGAGGCCCAGGCTGCTACTGCTACATGTTGTGGTGAACTGAGGAGACAACCGAGAACCAGGTGGCTGAATAGGAAGTGCTCGGCTGGTAATGATGACGAGTCTCCCCTAGGGAACAGCAACAACAACAGCCAGAGTCTGCGACGGTGAGTCCATAGTTTTTAGTAACACGTGGCCTGTAAAACAAGACACCAGTAAACCCACCAACAAAAGCTGTGCTAAATGTTAGCTAGCTCTGTTAGCATATATTAGCTCGCCACATCACTGAGCTCTGTGCTTCGAAGTGGTGTCATTCACCAACACGACTGTATGACCCTTCTGTGACATAGATATTAACTGGCTTCATTTGCTGTATGTGTACGGTGACATAAATTACACTTGTAGAGTTTGACAGTGTTTTGAAATTGCATCTGCTGTTGTGTATACTGGCCACAAGATGGCGACAGAGGCCATGGTGTTTTCCTCTGTTATTGTGTTATTCCTTTTCTGTGTCCACCAGCATTTTAGAATGTTTTCATGGTTATTTTATTACATTGGCATATTGACTATATTCCATTTTGTTTCTTTATCTAGTGTGTGTCACATTCTGCACCATGCTTCTTCTAGTGTTTATAAGATGAATTTGTTGCACCCTATATCCCTTAAATGAGCTCATTAGTGAATATTTACATGAGAAGCCATGTTATTACAGTAGCCTAGAGCGAACGTACTAAACATCTTTTGAGTTTCAATGACAACTCTGGGCTACCATAGGCTCTCCTGCATGCTCAGAAGTGTGAAGGTCAGGTGATGGATACAATATGCAATTGCACCTAGATGTCAGCAAATGCACCTTTAACATAACTGCTTCAGTTCACAGTGTTTTTTAGGTTCCATCAAATGCACCTGATGGACAAAGATGACAAAGAATGAAGGCTCGAATTGTTGGATTTTTCATTGCCCAAACTATCCTACAGTTCAGGCATAAACTAAGATGTGAGGTGGTGATGGAGCTGGCAAGCGTCATGTCACTGTCTCTGTTTCTCGTTAAAAGCCATAAGGGCAGCAGTCAAGCCAATATTGGCCAGTAAGCACAATTTATTGGTGCATCTCTCTTTACGGCGAGACCCTTGAAATTCTCAAGGCAGCGCTCATAATCATAAACCTTATGTCCAGATTCTGTTTCCCTAACTTATTTTATAACTCACGAGTCTTAGTTCAGTCAAACTCGCGTCCAAGACACACATCATTTCTTTCGAGGTAATGTCTTCAATGCATCGGCCATACATGTGACCAAGAGGCTTAAACATTTATTTCAATAAAATTAGATCTTTCTTGCTAAATTCTCAGACTGTTGGCTAGCATCATAGCAATCAGTGTGTTTTGGGGATCATAAAGCCCCGGGAGCTTTTATAGTGCTTTCTTTTGAACCGTTTTCCATACTGTGTGCCAAAGTGGCCCTGGCCCTGCCTGCTGCCCATGCAGCTGCATGGGCTTCGCAGACAAATATGGAAAGAACATCTCCAATATTTGACGTCAATAACAAGATTAATGGTGGAAAAATAACGGTAAATGTCGAGTGAGAGAAAATAGGGCTTTGATTTTTTTTTGTATTGCGGCAGTGGATGTTTTAATTTTGTTGCTGCCAAGCATGTGCGGAATAAAAGTGAAATAAACAAAAAAGTCTTTGAACCAGGCCTTGTGGGTTCATTGTCCATGTACTATCATGTTGAAGGGGTGGGGTTATTGCCTCATAAAAATAAAATCTTTTCATGATAAACACTTCGTATAACAGTGGTTGGACCATACACCCCTGTCAGATGATCTTAGAGGTGCAGTGTGTGATTTTTATTTTCTGGTCATTTTTTATACTGCCAAAAATATTACAAAACAATTACATACTGACATTTTCTTGAATTTATAAGCACCTGAATGTTTTATTTTGCACCTTTTAATGACTTGAGCTTTGTCTGCCAGTATCCTGCGATGACACTATCAGGGCTATTGAGTGTCAGGTGGATGTGTGCATGCAGGTGGGTCAGACAGCAGAGTGATCCATCCTTAACAAACAAGGGCAGGGCGAACGGAGATGCTAATCCACTGACTCACAGCCGGGGTACACGTCCCCTGACACATCTGAGCAGGTACGGCAGGGAGAGACGACCTTTGTCCCCTCGGCTTGTGGTGCAGAGGAATGTGTGTTGATGTCGATTGATGAAAATGTCTCACACACACACACACACACAGTC
Source organism: Chascanopsetta lugubris (assembly GCA_016785325.1). Classification (NCBI taxonomy): domain Eukaryota; kingdom Metazoa; phylum Chordata; class Actinopteri; order Pleuronectiformes; family Bothidae; genus Chascanopsetta; species Chascanopsetta lugubris. The sequence continues at coordinate 88,697 of JAFBJT010012601.1, read as the reverse complement.
ACATTCTCTCTCTCTCTCTCTCACACACACACACACACACACACACACACACACACACACACACACACACACACACACACAGGAGTTATCAGCTTTCAGGGTGGCTCACTGTGTGGGAAACAAAACATTGTTGTTTCCCTTGGGATTTTTCTCAGGAGCTCTGGTACTGTATTGAAACCATATCAATGATTATCTCATTATGATCTTTATCCATAGCAAGTACGATGGCAAGTCAATCTAGATGCTACTTAAACACTGCGTAACTACAGTGAGGAGATTTTACCACATTTCGGATTTACTGATAATCAACTGTTTGTTATTCTCTGCTCTTGGCCTTTAGACAACTTCTCTCTCAAATGTGCAGTGTGTAAGATTTGGTGACATCTGGAGGTGGTGTTGCAGCATGTTGTATTCATCACCTCACCCTCACCCTTCCGAGCATGCACGAGAACCTATGGTAGACTTCAGTTTTTGTTAAAGGTACAGTGTGGGATTTTTTCAGTGATGTCAAAATAAAAATCTTATTGGATTGTTCAAAACTATTTTTTATCACGTGTAATGAACCAAAGACATAAACCAAAGTGTTTGTAATACGTTTGAGGATTCTCTTGGGATTAATTCACAGTGCAGGACCACCTGTATGCTGCTACACAGGGACAACCGAAGGAGGACAACCTTTACTCGGTATCTGTCAGACAGGTAGACGATCCTGTGCCATCTCTACACGGGAAGTGGAGACGTGTTGAGGCGATATGGCTTAGCACTTAGCTTAGCAACCGGCAATGGAACAAATCATGGGTCCACATTGGAAAAGTTTCCCCACGTTGGAGAGCTCTGATGAGAAAAAAATAACTTTCAGCCACTGTCCTGCTGAAGAGGTAAGGTGCCATTTAGAAATGACAAGACTGAAAATGAAACTAGCTAACTAGAAAGCAATGCTAACGTAGCTTGTAAACAAATGCACAAGAGTGCTGGGATGCCAGCATAGCATGTTTAATTTCCTTTCTAATGCATTCTGTGCTGTCATGTTTGTTTATAACACATTTCCTACCACAGTAGAATGAGTTATGATGCAGTATAAGAAAACATCGGTTATTTCATCTTTTTATATTTTATTCAAAACCAATCTGTATAGACTCAGCGTCATTTACTTTGTTTCTTTACATCCCCCCTACACATACATTCTTTGTTTTTCTATACATTGTTGTCTTCTGTTGTTGTTAGTCATATTGTCATTGGAGTAATGTTATTATTGAAAATCTTTTTTCATGTTTACAGAGATGTGTCCAGAAGAAGGCCAGAGGTCCCAAAAGTCCACAGTCTTCAGCAAAGGTAACAGTTCATTTTATATCTTATACTAAATTATTATCATTATCATAACTAATGAGTAATGTGAGTGTTTTCAGCAGGACCTCAACTCCAGGAGCTGGAGATGAGATGGGACTTCACATGCGTCAGTGTCCTATTGCTGTGTTTTTCTGTCATTTCATAAATAAATCTATGAAGTGATTTCAAAATAATAAAAGCTCATCTTTTCTTTTCGTTATTACAAATGACAAACAATAATTTATGTGCATAAAATGAAAAACAGATATTCAAGGTAAATGATAGTAAAGACAACAGAAAATATATTTTCAATTTAAGTTTCCTGATCTTCCAGACACAGAAGCTGGGGATGACTAGGTTGGTTTCCATGGAGACATGTTACCAGTAAACAAAATGCAAATGAGTAAATAAGCTGAATAATGGTTCTCACTGTTGTCATCCCCAGACTCTCTAATATGTTCTAATACAGTGACGTTGTCATGTACAGTTGCTGAACATGTGAAAAACCTTCTTCAATACAGCACAGGGGGAAATGTGAGAATAATAAAGATTGCAGATTCCTGCTCCATGGACGTGCCCCTCCAACTGCCACAAGTGGTACTCCTGGCATTCCAGCAGAAGGTGGGGCACCATGCCGACGTGATGCTTTAGTAGTGCATCCTGAATCAACATGGCTGCTCCTCCA
>JAFBJT010012601.1:47441-71341 GCA_016785325.1 Chascanopsetta lugubris | reverse complement strand
GGTTTGTGTGTGTGGAGTATAGAAGAGATGCATTCCTGCACAAGAGAGTGGCCTTCAATTAGATTTTTTTGAAATGCATTTTTGCCTCAATAAGTACGACAACAAATAATGTTTTTTTCCATTCGCTCCTCAGAACAGTCTTCAGAAAAGAATATTCAAAGACATTTCAAATGAAATGATTCTTAATTCACTCATTTTATTGTTTTCAATCAGCGGGGGGGAAAAAAAAAACCCAAACCATCCTGGAGGTTTTGTCAATAACGAATTGATCCGAGACATCTTTTCGAATCGACACGACCCGTCCATTCACATGGCGCAGACTCTATCCCTTTGCTGTCGCGGGCCATTAGAGTGCTTCAGAGTTTTGAAAGGAATTAATCTGCAACTATAGACAAGTGACTGGCAGCGATACAAAGGCGAGTGCATGCGAGGAATGTCTGCCGGTGGTCACATGAGAACGTGTGGTGATTGTGCGGCCGCGCATCACTGCCTTTCTGGGTGAATGTACATTCACTGGGGCTGAGAGCCTCTTCTCTAAGGAGCTCGGGCAACAATAAGAGCTCTCGCTCTCAATTCACAATTCAGCAGGCGACAGCAACTTACTGTACTTCACCGCCATTGTGCTGAGCGCAGCCACATGCCACTAAGCTTACCCATTCACAGGACCATGTCGTGGTGCCATCCTAAATGCAGGTCGCTCCAGTGCCAGGGAGGTATCGCCTTACTTCGGAGTGTGCTCTGTAATATTACAAGTAACGAGCTGTTTCACTTAGAAATGATCACGGAAACACAGAGGTAGGTTCCACAGCGCAACATCAGTTAAGATAATGAGTCATGTTGGCCACATCCAGGATGTAAATCCACAGCGCCTCTGCTTCCGAACGGCTAATTAATGACACTATAGTGGAACGTTATTGTCCAGACTTCGAGGATACTGTCGGGAATGTCTTGATAATTTTTTGAGGGAATGAGAGTCCGATAAAAAAATCCCGACAGTGCTGAGATAGCAACACTTTACTCTGGGGTTGTTCATTGAAGACATTAAAAGAGTCATATATATATTGAATATGTTTCCACACTTTTTAGAATAAACTAACGTAGGCATGTACATATTGGGATTCCAACAGTTCAAAGTCTGCAGAATGAGGATGTATTGAAACTGCCATGAATGTCAACGATCCTCCAGCTCTTCTTGCTGCGTTGGTCTTCAGATACATTGCCGCATAGCCGCCTATCGTCGGTGGTATAGTCGCCTGCAACTTCTAGACAAACACCTCTGTATGTAATCTGTGGTACGGTGTATGTCGGTGATATTTCCAGGCAGCATCATTAATGTAATAGTATGTACGTGCATAGACAGCTGCTCACTGCTTGTTATGCAGACAGATGGTTTTGCATGTGAAGTCAAAGCGTTGGCTGCGTCTCTGCTTTTACCTCCTGTATCCACTGTTTTAACAGCAATCCACCCAGGTTCAAGTGCACCTGCCTTTTAAAGAGAATGATAAATATGGCTCCGATTTATCGCATGCTTCACCCAAAACACACCCTTCATTCACACAGTGAGTACAAGTACAACCCTTCTCAACCTCATGTCTGGCCCAGCAACCTTTTTTTTTTTTTCCCACTGCTGATAGAATAGGAGAAATGTGTATGTGGATCCAATCCACAGTGGTCCATGCTATCCAGCGGTTATAGAAGAGCCCTCTTCATTTTCCCCCGTGAGGAATATACTGCCACTGTGGCCTCGACGAGGCTCCAGCTCTCGTGACCCTGAACCGGAGCGTTTCATCCATTTCGAATGGATGGATGGATAATTGACAAGTGAGTCAGATAATGCATGTTTTTAAACGTGTATGACTCAGACATGAGTTAAGGGGGTAATTTTGTTTACGAGGCTCCAGCTCTCGTGACCCTGAACCGGAGCGTTTCATCCATTTCGAATGGATGGATGGATAATTGACAAGTGAGTCAGATAATGCATGTTTTTAAACGTGTATGACTCAGACATGAGTTAAGGGGGTAATTTTGTTTATGCTCTTAAGTGCCTGAATTTTTCTTTCCCCCCCCCCCCCCCCCCGCACTATTGTTGGTAGCTCGCAGCGAAAATGTGCAGAAATGTATATTATCCTGTATGGATTTTTGTCAGGGGAAATTATGCCTGTGTGCTCATGTTAAGGAATGGTGACTGCAGGGAGATGGGGGTTGAGTCAACGGTGCCGGGACGTTGTCTTGGACCACAGGCATCTGTCTGGGAGTGTCTGTAATTGGCTGCAGTGTGGCATTGTCTCATTAATATGGAGCCCAGGGGAAGGAGACAGCCAACTTCCTCCCTCTGTGTTTGGTTGTTTGACTGTATCTCCATTGATGCTAAATGCAGTGCTCCCAGGGCTCCCCGTGCCTGTTGCCTACTTCGTTAAAAACCAAGAAAATGAATATTAATGTCATAAAGACTGGAAGCTGCATGAGCAGAAGGGGGTCGTCAGTCTAAAGGCCGCTCCTGCCGATTTCTGGGTGTACTTAATGGGGTGTATTCAGAAGGGTCCAATCCCCATCCGTTACAGAGGGGCATGCTCTATCAACACGGAGAGTGCTGTTGACACCTTATTTTCCTGTCTACAGGGCATCGTGCTACACAGTGGCCCCAATAAAATTGTGTTTACTCAAGAAATGTCCATTTAGAAATCCAGTATATTACTTAAACATGCCAGATAGAGATGCATGTCCTAATTCCGAGTGGCCACGCGCTCACCGGGAGAAATTATACGAGTGTAAATATATATTTATGGAAGTCAGTGGTGCAGTAAATTGACAAAACTGAGTGTTGCATGGGCAACTGGAGCGGCTCCGCCTCAACCTTGATCTTGGGAAGGCAGTAAAGTGCCTGTAACCATCACAGTAACATTTATGACAGCTAGCACAGCCTGTTTTCAATTTACTTGACACCAGTAACACCAGCAGCAGACGTGTCAATTCATCCATAGACGCAGCTAAACAGCCACTGACAGCAGCATCATGTACTCTTTCCTCAGCTGAACAATGTGCAGAAGGACACCGATGACATCAGAAATGAGCAAATTACGTCTATAAATAGTTTCAAACCTACAGCACCAAACAGGCTTCCTGCTTTTTCAGCCAATATCAAGTAGGACAGGAGCCAATCACTTTTTTCATTAATTGAATCAATCACCAAAAGTATAGTTTGTCTCTTTAGCATTCATTTACCCACTGCCACTCTGATAGATATAAACCAACATGTTTCCTATGGACATCAGTTGAGTTGTCATGACAACAGAGGTAGAATACGAGACGTACCGATATTGAATACGGTATTGTTACATAATAAACGCCTCATTAAGGATGAGTGAAAATACTTCTCCAATCTACTAATGTGTCCGTCCTCCCAGACTTCCAGACTGCTATGTTAGCAATGGGCTGATGAATTATTAATTATAGAATACACGGAATTCTCACTGGGGAGCTGCTCTGTATCCTCCGAGCAGACAAGCGCAGAGGGACAGTCAAGGTCGAAGCAAAGTGGGTTTCTTCTCCAACCATGTGAAGTGTAAAGAACGAGGAAAATACCTATAATTGCTTTAAAACACTGCATAACGCGCGGAGGCTCCCTCACCGGCCCCGCGGTCATATTGGCTCTTTCTTTCCCGCTCGCGTTTCAGCAGCATTAATAAAACTTCAATTAACCATCGGGGGTCCATCTTCCAGCTCACCATCCTAATCTGGTTTGATGGAAGCAGTTACAGAATCAGCGGAGCCAATTTATAAGGCTGCCACCTCGGAAGTGAGCGAGAGTATCGGATGCTCGTAGTCACGACGGTGAAACCCTCTCTCTGTTGGACCGAGTCTGCGTCCTGTGGTGCCGCGCGATGTTTTTCAATTCCCTCTTTCTCTTGCGCCTGCCCCATATTTGGTCTCTTTGTAAACAATTTGACTACGTGGACCTGGTGTCACACTGTTTAACGGGCGCTGACCCCTGATGGTTAAATTATTTGATCACTTTGAAGAGAGGAACCCAACAACCCTGCCTAATTCATACACCCACACACACACACACGCCACTGTGCGAGGGTGCACCGGTTTCCAGCATTGCAGAAGCCCATTCGGCCCGCTGCCATTCCTTTCCCAGCATATCGGTGTTTTTTTAATGAGCAGCCGCTCCACTGCTCCAACGCCATCTTCTGCACAGCGATCCGAACTGGACCACGGGGTCCGACGGACCCTCTAATACGTTTTTTCTCAGTCAATGAGATCAAGTAAAACGGGTCATTTTGGCTGATTACCTGCAGCAACGACTAAGCTTTGTAACCCCACTCCAGCGCAATGCCCGTCGTAAAGCCGGCGGTTTGAAATGGGCTGTTTGCTTGGCCTGTGGTGATGCTGGTTCCCACCTCCTCTCTAAAACTGCAGAAATGGAGCCCAGGCGAGTGAAAGAGCGTCCGCTGGGCGAAGAGTCTGTTCATCTATTTATACAAACTTTGGTGAAGCTGGACACAGCGAGCTGAGCCTTGAGCTGCAGAAGCAGATATAAGTTAGAAGTAGAACTATCAACAGAAGCAACTGGACTTGTTTGGATTTCTCGAGGTCATTTCACCTGTCATCCCAGAGTTTGCTTTAGAGCTCTCCTCATACTGTGGATGCCATGGCCTGCATGACCCAGTCTGAACTTTTAGATTCTTTGCAAATGCACCGAGGCTGATGGATGAGTCCGATGTGGAAAAACTTGCACAGAGAGGCCGCTTGAGGCAGGCTCCAAAAGTGAGTGAATCGCGCTTATTTATTATTATTGTTATTTATTCTATCAAGGTTTGAAATTGTGCATCATCGTGGGCGTGGCCTCTTGACTGACACCCGAGTGAGGCCTTGCATGTCCTGTGGATGCGGTGACAGCACCATGGGCGCACCCCCAGCTCTATCTGTGCTCCGCCTCTTTTCCGCCTCTAGCCTCTCAACGTCATTTAGAATCTGTGTTTTCAACAAGAGGCTAAAGTTAAATTACTAGTCAGCACGTGCTACATTTCTGTGTCATTTCAAAATGTACGTCCTATTTCTTGCAATTCACAAGAGACTGTTGTCGTGCCCAAATTGGCAGCCGTGGCGAAGTGTGAATGTGCTGATGTAAACTAATCATCTCATCATTTTTCTGTTTGCCTCAGACATCACGCTGTAATCCAACCCATCGTTCCCCCTCCAGGGTTTCCACGGAACGTTTGAAGGACTTAAAAAGATCAGTGACCAGACAGAAAAGTGAGCAAAATGCTATTTGTGTGCTCGGTGGTGCGTGGATAATAACGTAAGAGCGTAATAGCTACACTTTTTCCACAATAATCTTTAAGTCCGTAAATGGACAATTGCCAACAAATATCACACCTCAGACAAAGGAGTGTAGACGTTGTTGCTCGGAGGGTGTTGTGACGGCTGTCATTATATTTTTCATCTGTTGTGTGCACTTTGGAAAAATGAGAGACAGTTTGTACTTGTACTCACTCGAAGCTTGAATAGTTCTCAGTAGAGTGAATACAGAGACCTCACCGTCACCTTTTAGAACCACAAATCAATTTGCTCCATTTGTCCTTTTATCTGGATTTTCAAAAGATGTAAAAAGATGGAAGATGAATTCATTTGGCCACATCGTCACTGCACATAATGTCACTGTAAACCAATTAGTTTTGACATCCCAGTGTAAACAAACAAAGAAATGTAGAGTAAAATATGACTCTCTGGCAGAAGTAAACAAAGAAATGATTGAAATTTGTATTCACTCGCCATCAAAAGTTATTTTCTTCATTAAAGGTCTAGTGTGTAAGATCTAGGTGAATTTGTTGTATTGGCAGGAAGGGAAAATGTGGAACATTAGGAATGTGTTCATGACCTTATAATCACCTGAATATACAAATTTAGAGACCATAATATTTGTATCAGAAGTAGGTCTTTGCGTAAGTGGCGGCCATGTTGCACCACCATATTTTCATAGTGGCTCAGAATGGACACACTGACTATCCCTGAACGACCGAAGGCTGCCATTGGTCACAGAAGACGAGGAGCGGTGCTCAAGCTACAACACGCAACTACACCTCTAGGTGGCTTTTGGATTTTTGCGAACACACCTGAGATGTTTACACTTCACACTGAAGTGAAATGATGCTTCCTGATCATCAGTTTTGACTCACTTCAGAGCAGCTCGTGTCAGACCTGCCGCTTCCTGCCGCTCTCGCTCTGCTTCACTTCCTACAAGGCCCCAACACTTCTGTGCTTTTTACTCCTCGCCGACCATCTGCCGCCGTCTGTTTGCACATGCCACTGTGTAAATTAGACCTGAATAAATAGCGAAAAATTGTCACCTTGCAGATAAAATGAAAATATCTCATTAGTGTATAAGAGTATCGGCATACATGTGTCAGGAAGACGGACGTCATGCAACTTCGCCGCGTGCGGGGCGCCGTCGTGAGCCATTCATCTATTAACTCAAAGGAGCAGCTGTGGCGCCGTTGATGTACTGTATTTGGATAGATGGGGTGGGGGGAATCCATTTATGGGGATGAGAAAACAATAACAGAGCATTTAATAATGATGCATGGTTTGTGTAACATTAAAAGCCGTTTATGAACTGATAATTCATTTGATAATAACTCCCGATGATTTACATTATATTACATTAAGCCGTCGGAGGCTTCAGTAAGAGATGCCGGGGAATTCGTCGTCGTCGTCGTCGTCGTCGTCGGTGAGGGTCATGTTTTTGTTTTAGTCGATTAATCTTAATTTTTGAAAAGGGAAACGCCTCCTGTCAATACAGGCACGGGGAAGTGAAGGAGGTGTCGCAGCTGTCACTTTGTCAAGCGAAGGTAAGGGGTGATTTAATGCCGCCTCCATATGCTTAATCATGTAAAACACACAAACATGGTGGTGATTTGTTGGCTGCCAGTCTCCCCACATCCAGGGTGAGCCAGTGGATTGATCAAGCCAGCTGGATGTTCCAGCTCCACTCTCACTTGAAAGCCATTAATCCAGGCTTGTCTTTGTGCTTTGTTTTTTTTTTGGTTTTTTGACGAGGAAGAAGAAGAAAAAAAATTCCAATCTGTTTCATTTGCTGGCAGTTCCGAAACACTATTTATTTCTGTCATTTTCACTGAATGCTGGATTTTCAAAAATGTTCTCCTGCTGACATTGTCAAATTAAACCCACACACACGCTAGGTCCTTGCCTGTAAAATTTTTTAATGAAGTGCATCCATAGTCATTATGAAGCCTCTGTTTGTCTTGTACGTATGCGTCTCCTTATATAAAGAATATAACAGTTAAAGAGAAGCGAAAGGGATAAATAAAGTCAAAGTGATCAGGAATACGCTAACAATATATGAAATCCCCGAATACAATCATCTTCAACCTCTGAGGGGAACTTCAGTCACAAACTACTCTGCAACAAAACAATACGTTTCCTCTTTAATGGCTCCAAATATATTTCTCAGCAACAGCAATCTAAATATTCAAGTCTATTTCCATGTTCTTTTATGAAGTCATACTGCTGAATAAACTCACATGACTTAATGTTCCAGGTTCCAAGCCAATGTGAGCATGTATGAGTCATGCAGTCCAACTCTGTTGTTCCATTAATGTGAAGGGTCAGATTCAAGGGCAATGTGTATTATCATTTTAAATGAAACATGGTGAATATTTCTCAAGGTTGAGCAGCTCTCTCCATCTTTTTTTTTTCGCTCTTCCCATCTTTATATAAATATATATCCACCTACATTTCAGCCCTGTGCACAGAATAGGAAAAATGAAATGTGGCGAACGAGTTACTCAGTGAAAATACTGCACATGTGTGGTCGGAGTAATTCATGTAGTACCAGCATATTTCTATAATATTGATCATGCTGATCTGTGTTCAAGTGGTCATTTTGTTTCTGTTTAGTTTTGATTTTATCATATAAAATCAGGCTAAAAGAGGGTGATTACCTCATAGTTATTTTTTTAGATTATCTTTATTAATCCCCATGAAGGGGAAATTCAATCTTTTTCACCTTGTTATTCATTTTTACATGCATTTTGCAAAATGTCTTTGTTTTTATGTTTTTTTTTAATGTTTGCTCAAGAGCACCTCGGCAGCGCTGAGGAGGAGGAGCTGGCACCTCTCCAGCTACCAGTCCATACTCTACATTTGGTCTGTGCGGGACTTGAACTGGCGACCTTCCAGTTCCAAGTCCCTACTGACTGGGCTATTGCCGACCCGTTAAGCATTGGTTTTACCAAACTACTATATATTAAACTGTAAAATGCATATTATGAATTTCACAGTATCCAATCAAGTCACCTTCAAACTATTTATAACATGGAAATGTTATGTTATTCAAATTTGTTCATTTTTATCAAATGCTTCATTGTTATGATGTGAATGCTTCATTTCCTTAATCCAGTGACCGAATATAAGGTAACGCCTTCCATTATAGATTAGTGTAAGAGGTCAGGCATGCACAGCTTCGCACAACAATCAATTGTTGACTCCTAATCCAATGCTAATCTATTCACCATACAAGTGCAGAGGGAGTATTCATGGATGTTTAATCCAGGATTTGAGAAGGTTAAACTTTTTTCTGCTGTGTGAGACGAACAAATATCAAACAAATGAAATGTCAAAGTTGGCACCCTTGAACAAATGAAATGTCAGGGACAATACCTCGGCCCGGCCACTCTCCGCTCACCTGCCTCATCATCTCCAAGCATTTCGAATTTGAGCTCAGACGCCAAACAGGCTTTTCTTTCACTGCGATGACCTATTAGCACCCCATTATTTGAACTGCTGAAAGAAAAGCGCCGTGGATCCCTTCACCCCGCCACAAAAAAGTTACAAAGTAAAAAAAAAAATAGATAGAAGTATAAAACTCTCTTGTCCTTTGGCTCCGTGACTCCGCTGCCTCCTGTTTCCTCTGCCTGGCACCGAGCCTCCATCCCTCCCAGTGTGGACATACTCCCATGCACTGACTCCGGCTATCAAAACAACAGTCATTAGGCAAATTTGCTTTGGTGCAGGATTACGTTAATTATCATGGAATTATCACTTCATTAAAGCAGACAGAGATAAATTATCTCTGATGAAATGAATGCCAAATGAGGAAATAATGATCACCCCCCCCCCATGAAAAAAAGGAAGAAGAAAAAAAATTAAGAGACTACTCGTCATAGAAAACCGAGTCCTTGTGCTCCAGAGACTTTCTCCTTAAGAGGCATTGCAGTGCGGTACCACGTGACAAAGCAAGTGGAAGGAAGGACCACCCACCCGTTTTCCCGATGCAGTCCAATTTTCCTCCCCAGGCCTCAACAGAGCCTGTATTCTTCCTTGTGAATTGCAAGTACCATTAATCATGCCCAACACCGATTTTAATGAATGCCTGCATCACCCCAGTTACGCTCTGTCTCTGGGCAAAAGCTGTGGTGGTGCTGCAGCACAAAACCAGTGAGATCTTTCTTTCCTATATATATTTTTTTCCCCTTCTATTTTGATGGTCACGTTCTCTGCACTGTTAAACTGCAGTGATGGTTTTCCTAAACGATGCTGCCCAGTCCAAGTCCTATTGTGTATTGGCCTTCGACAGGAATGATTAAAATCTAAAGCGCCTCCGCTGCAGTCGTTATTTGCGAGGGCAGAGGTATCCGGCAAATTGGCAGTGATAACACTTTCGAAGCCAACATTGATTTTAATCACTTCAGATTGAAAGAGAGAGGAGTGGGGAAAGATACAGTTAAAACCTTGACTAGCTTAGATATTTTGAAATGACCCGCCTCTCGTCCCCGTCTCTCCATTAGCTCCTTTCCCATGATCCTTGTGCGACGGCAGATGATGGAAATACCTCCCTCAAGGTAATTGGGTGTTCTCTTTGTCCATTTTGTGATGTGCTTCAAAATCCCATGCAGCTACATGGCTGTTGCACAAGGACATTGAGGTCTGTTTGATTCATCATCAGAATAATCATATTTTTGTGGCAACATCAGCAGGAGTCCTATCTTTCCATTGCTTAGCGATAAGCAGTTTGCTCTCATTAAGGCTGTTAAGCTTGTTATGAGAGAACGCTGCGCAGGGTTCGGCCAGGGACTAACTATTTCATCAAATTAAATTGTACCTTTTAGTTCCTGTGCAACTCCTCCATGCACTCAGCCAGTCATTGTGTTGTTTTGGTTTGATGATGTATTTGTCGCTGGTTCTGGTTCCTGACGCCCGGGTTCTGTGATGTGTGATGTTAGGTTGACTGACAGATCGTTGCTCTACAAAACCGAAGGAGCTTTTGACTAAACGGAGCACAACATTTCACTGATATGAATGAGGGGGCAAGAACAATTCCTGTCGGCCTCAATTACCGTCTCCAAAAGCTTTGAAAACGCACTCCGAGGCGTCGCTCTGACAAGCGAACGGCAGCAAAACTGCCTCAGACCAAAGTTTTTTGGGACATTTGTAGAACCATGTGCATTTTATTCATATAGCTGAATGGTTCGCGGTGTTGGTCTGTTACCAGAAGGATGTAGGTTTGATTTGATCCAACTGTACCGATCCCACATGCTAACGTATTCCTTTGGCGAGATGCTTACCCCTGCAGTCCTGTGGACTCACCATCACCCGGAAAGATCTAACGAGGTCACGCGCAACGGTACTTGGGTGGCAGCTGCGAATCTCTGTGACCTCGTATTGGATAAACAGCTGACAATGCAAAAATGGAAATAATACAAGTTATCTCAACGTGGTTCTCTAAAAGGTTGAAACAGGAAACAGGAAACCCAACAGTTTCCAACAGCATGGGTGTAGCACATGCCTTCTGAATGCATGGTAGTGGGTTCAGTTCCCAGCTTCTCCAGCGTCTGCTGAATTAGATCGTAGAGTTGCAGATTGTAGAAGGGACCTTCAGCAGATCCAGACTTGAGTGTGAACGACCATCTGCCTGGATAATGTTGGAATGAGCGGATGAAAATGCGGAGCAGAGGAGAGGCTGGAGAAAAAAAGCGACAGCTGCAGGTTGGCTGTTTAATTATTAACTCCAACAACCAATAGGGGGCAACGTCATCATCGGTATTAATCACGATAAGGTCAAACTGGTCAGTTACTGAAGAACGATCAATGACGATGAACAGTTGTGGTTTGTTATCACTGGTTTGATCTACTTTGATGACACCGAGTAAAGAGCAGTGCACAAAGTTTATCTTGCCTGTAGGTTTTGTATTATCCTGTTAAAGGCGCAGTGCGTAAGATATGGTGACATCAAGAGGTGGGGTTGCATGTTGTATCCATCACCTCAACCCCACACACACAAACTCAAACTATGTATATATTGGAATATTACACACTGCACCTTTAAGTAACAAAAGGGCAGATTTCAATCACTATGACAATAGTGAATTTAAGATCAAGCAAATTGAATTCGATTTTTTTTCCAAAAAACATGTAAATTAGACGTTTAGAGGTGTAAATAATGACAAAATATTTTTTATTGTGCATTATTTTACAATGCTCATTTTACTGCTTCAGCTGCCGTTAAACAGACCAGATGAATTAATCACCAAATGACCAGCAAGTTTACTTATTGACTGTAATCAGTAACTGATGAGTAGTCACAGCTCCGACCAACCCTGGGATGAAAAACACAGCCTCCTTGGTGAAGGTAATAACCTTTGCTCCATCACTGTGATTGCCGGCTGTAAACTCTGCCGATCCAGGCACATGATGAACTGCACCACCGACGCCGTAATATGGACAATCCCATAAGGAGCCGTTGGTAATGGTTGGCATGCTGTTCCATAAAAATGCTACTTTGCTTTGGAGGTGGAGGTGGGGGTTCATTAGAAGGCATCCTGTTCAATTTGAGAATAAGCCCCCGGGAGAGCTGAGGGGAGTGAGAAGTCATAAGAATCACCAAGGGGAGGGAAGTTTTCCTCACACACACACTCTCACACACACACACACACACACACACTTTGTCACTGTGGATCAACAGTCCGTTACTCTCTTTCTCTCTCTCTCTCCCCCTCCTGCCATGTTGGTGGTATCACCCAGAGCTGCCATTGTTTATGTGTTTGGGGGGGAAAACCTCCGACCAGGCTACTTATTCTTCCTGAGGTCATACTGAACAAAGACGCAGTCTCCTGGGTTGTTTTGTGACTTGTGAAAGCGTAGCATTGCTGCACAGAGCCCCAGTGGCCGTGAGGCTCCGAGGGGGAAAAAGGAATTGCACGCGTTAATTTGAATTTACCATAACCATTGAGGGTAGAGTCAACATTGCAGATGCTGCATGGAGTTTTTGTTTTTTAGTAAAGAATGACCAGGCGAGAGCAAGCGGCAACCTCCGGGGCTGACGGATGAGGTCAGTACGGAAGTGGGAACGCTTGCAGTTCACAGGGTGGCCACTTGAGGCTGGCTCCAAAGGCGAGTCGACCCCCATAGACTCCCATGTTCAAATTGTTAACATCAGAGGTGAATTAAACACGTTGAAAGCCTGGTACAAACTAGTGTTTTGGTCTGTGACTGCTGTATAATTTTTGTTGTATTGATGTTTGAAATACAGTTCATAAATATTTAAGGGCGTGGCCTCTTGAGTGAGACCAGGGCCGACCTGGCACCTTCTGTGGATGCTGCCCTGGATGCTACTTCCATTTTTCTATGGCTGAACCAGGATTTAACAGATACATAATCACAGCATGGAGAAACAGTATATACCCTGGTGTGTGTGTGTGTGTGTGTGTGTGTGTGTGTGTGTGTGTTGACTGGCCGGGTGTCGAGTAACAAATTGCACATACCACCCACAAGAAATCTGTGTGGATGTATTTGTGTTGATGCAGTGACTCGCTGCAATGTCCAGGGCGCACTTCTTCTATTCTGGCGCTTTATTCCAGACGCTGTTTCGTGTTGTCTTTTTGTGTTGTGACGAAATGCGTCTGCAACAATTTGTACGACATTGGCTCAACGTTTAAACCGTGTCCAATTCCTGCCACCAGCTGCACAAGAAACCACACACACACACACACACACACACACACACACACACACACGCACACACACACACCTGTAGTCAAAGCTGCAGGCGATCCATTCACTTTTGTTCTGAGATTTAAATAACATAAGGAACAATACGAAGGGAGCACTCCACACACCGCTCCAATTTCAGCTCCGTCAGTAATCTCCCAGTCTTCTGGCGGAATCGTGAGAAGCATTCGACTCTTTTTTTAGTACAAGATCAGCTATTTGTGACTTCATTGCATAACATTGTGAATGTGTTTATCAGGGGACACTTTATTTCGGCACTGGTTTTCATTCTGAGTCCCTAATTTTATTTCAGTTGCTTTGATTGTTTCTTGAAAAAAAAACAATGTGTCTTTGCCAGAGACTGTATACACAGAGGGAGCTTCCCTGACATCACCCGTAGGTTCGCACAGAGTGAATATGAAGCTTCTTGTGGGCAATTCACTTGTTGCCATCTTGCCAATGCCCAACTCCTCCTATTTCCTGATTCATCCAAATAAGGGTAAAGAGGCGGGGCAAAGGTAAAGCTAGGCTGGGCCTATGGTGCTATCACAGCATCCATAGAACATGTCAAGTCAGTCTAGGTGTTACTCAACAAACATTTTTATATCCACCTGTACTGAGATCAATCTTTTAACAACTCTTCTAATTCAATCTCTTTATGAATGAATCGGAGGTGTAGCAGAAAATGTGTTCGGAAATGAAATATAATGCCATTCAAATCATCCTTATTATCAGTTTAATTGGAAATCTTCATCACCAAATGCAAAAAAATCACTGACTAAATAGTTTATTTCCCTTACCAAAGATTTTTGTGCACTGCCATAGAAATACAAATTAAATAAATAAATAAAATTGTATTTTTTCTTTTTCTTTTTAGAGTTTGGGTAAGACTGTGGCCTTGGTCAAAAATGTAAAAAGACAAAAATGACTCTAAACTCAATGTAATTACTTTTATTCACACTACAGAAACACTCTTATACAAAGTACTGATTCGGGGTCAATTTACATATATTTTTGCTCAGTTCAAATCACAATTTATCTGCATTTAATCACTCAGTGTCTTTCACACTTTGCTTGTATCTAAACCATAGACCAGTGATGAGGTATAGAAAGGGCTATGGGGCAAAGAAACTGAATGTAGCAACTGTGAGGAAAATCTGTATTCATCAAGGACAGTCAATGAACAAAAAGGCAAGTACTTTGACATCAGGATGATTGACAAGTTCACAATTATAGGTTTTAAGTTACTGGTCATTTTGCACTACACTTGAGTTTCTGTTCGAACGGTTTCAGGCAATTGAAGTGGAGCTGGTGACTCATGCAGGTGTCCTCGGAGGCTTAACACTGATGAAGACGAGGCATCGTCTGAATCTTCCTCTTAAAGTCCTTGAAGGACAAAAAAATACAATATCTTGGAGACAACTCTCATGCTCCGCTGTGTGACGGTAAACACTGAAACCAGGCACTGGAATCGGAGTTGAAGAAAACCAATGTTATCTGAGATATGAAAAGAGCTGCAGCTTGTGTTGGTCAAGTGAAATATGTTTTGGTACATGGACTGTATTTGAGACAGAGTTGGTTGTTGGGGTTGGATGACTTCCAGTTCAAAATGTAGAATTAGCCAAGTTACCGCTCCTACAGAGGAAGCTAGTGTTTGTTTTATTCCATATTAGTTCGATGCTTGCAAATGATCGAATTTTAGAGTCATGCTGACTAAGAAACTGATTTTTGCAGTTGCACTTTGCTTCCCTGTAAACCCAGAAACAGCTGAATCATTATTTCCCCCCGGGGCTCTGAATCACACCAGAGGGCCAAGAAACTGCAAATCACAAGTAAACATTATGATATAGCACATATATAGTTTGGCTCTGAATCGCAGAAAAGCCAAAGAAGTTCAAATCAATTGGAGGTTATTATATAAATAAGTCAGTGTGCTGCAGTGTTGGAAAATTCATTGTATTGTTTGAATCTTCAAACTGCAAAATCGTTTGTTGCCAAAAAAGTGCAAAAAATCACATGATTTAGAACAATGAGAAACATTCAGAGCACAAAGACCCCTCGCTGCTGCAAAGGTTTTTGAAGATGTTGCATATTTTAGGAACTTACTCTCTTGTCTGCCAGCATACCTCACTAACCACGAGAACTGACATTTGAATTGACATGCTCCTTTGGTTTTAGCCCTTCACAGCACATTTTGATCTCACTCCGGACTGTGATCCATCCTCCTGTATTACTGCACCCCAGGAACAATTGACCCAATCTTTTCAGCTCTCTGTATATTCCTGTAAAAGGCCTTTTCCCTCAGAGAACTGAAACCGCGTTTGAAATGGATTCGAAAATAGATTAAAAATGATTCCCTTAAAAAATCCAGAGACATTTGTATCTCTTACTGCAGCCAAAGTCCAACGCTGTCCAAGTGTTTTCTTCCGCTGTTTGAGGTGCTGGAGTTCAGGGATCGTACTCGTGCCAGGCTAAAATAAATCATTGGCAAACAGAGACTTCAGGTCAAATAATCACCCCTTCGATAATGCATGTCCATGGAGAGAGCCTGTGAGATTCATTGCCGTGCTCCCGCTGACAATAATGGAGGCTTTCAAAGGCCACAGTCTTTAATTTCTAGTCCCTGCTATCAGCGTTTTTATCCTCCAGAGAAGGGGAGGTCAACTGCCCCCTGTTCCCCAGCCCCGGAGCCAGCATCCTGGGCATTAAGGGCTGAGAGAGGTGGCTGAGGTCATGCTGCGATTGCTGCTGGAGATGGCAGCGGGAGAGGGAGGCCGGGAGGGAGGCCGGGGAGGGGGTGGGGGGGGGCTCACTGGACCCCTCTCAGACAAAGAGGCTTCACAGAGCAGCTCCCAGGTCAGTTTTATCGGGGCATCACTAATGGTTATGATATGATCTGTCTAGCATCACTTCCAATTAAAGCTCGCCGGGGGGAATGCGGCCCCGTCGCCGCGGCAGCCGTCTTGCCGAGGACTGGGCGGCGCTCCGTGAATGCGGACTATTGTTTGAGCCGCACATTTCAGCAGTGATCAAAGTTCCATTGTGAGCGCCACAAAGAGACGTGGCCACTGGCTCAGGCCTGTTAGATATGTACTTGTGGTGGGGGAGATAGAAAGGGTCTTCTCAGGGAGACCAGTGACCAGCCCGCTTCTCACTGCGACAAGGACCAACCTCTTCAGAACAATGTAACGCTTTAACAAAAGGTTATTCTTCCACATTTGGATGGATTTGCCTTTGGACCTCAAAAAATACGTCTTCGTATCTTCTACTCATCATCCCACCACTTCACAACCAACATGGCTCAAGTGCTAAAGTCCCACACCTGTCACTCACTGAACACCAAGGACCTTAACTCTGTGCCCGGGCGCCAGTGCGAGACGTGCAGATGTGGTGTGAGGACACTTTTATATGAAATCTATGATGAGGTGAAACCAGCTCTGGGTTTTCCTCTTTCTCTCCGACAGCGATGTTAATTATTTTGCTTATAGGTGTGAATCTGTGGAACAGAGTATTATCTGTACGGTATCTGTCCAGGAGAGGGAGGAGGAACAGCGTTGCATGATTAAAGAAACTTGCCTCAAGGCTACGAAATACGAGCTCTTTCTTAGAGGATACTTTGAATCCAGTGGAATTAAAGGAAGTTTGAAAAGTACAAAACTTATTTTTTTTTATTTTCCCGACCTTGTGACTCTGAAGTCTGGCTCGATGCTCTTCGATGAGGCAAAATTAGAGAAGATGTGTGAACCTACAATCTCAGTGTTTCATTCGCTTGCCTGATTTAAATTGAATCTGGCCACATGCATGAATGCAATACTTTATTTGTGAGAAGAGTCACTGAAATAAACAACCTCATGCTGCCATCGGACCTTTCAGTTTATATCAGACAAAATGGAAATGGCCAATCCAATCCATGGACTACAGTTGTCCTTTTAAAGGTGCAGTGTGTGCGATTTTGATAGTTTTTGTTACTTGTAAAAATATTACAACGCGATTACATACATATATTTCCATGAATTTATAATCACCTAACTGTATTATTTTCAATCTATTAAACTAAAATGAGCACATTACTGTGTATTTACATAAGGAGCGGTTCCTCTCTACGGGTCCGCCATGTCTTTACAGTAGCCCAGAGTGGACATACTTAACATCTTTTTAAAAATTTTTAAATGTTTTAAATTTTTGGAGTTTATGACAACTGTAGTCCACCATAGGTTCTCCTGCATGTTGAGAAGGGTGAGGGTGAGGTGATGGATACAACATGCAACTTCACCTCTAGATGTCACCAAATCTTACACACTACCCCTTTTAAAATCTGTAGAATGCATCTGTGAATGTAGTACTTCAAGATTTGGGACACAATACTTTACTTCGTCAACTAATCCCATGTTGAACCTCCATCAGAGGTTAGTGAATGGAGTAGTTGGTCATAATGAGGCAGGAGCAGCTGCAGGGCCCTTTTGATAGAATGAGGTCACTAGAGCGACAAAGATCAGTGCGTCTGATTGGGGGGTTGGTTGAGTCGAGGAGGGTCTCACTCCAAAGAACAGGCAGTGGACTATTTTGTATTGAAGGAATGCGAAGGAAGGCTGCGAGTCGTCATGCGAGTCCTCCTGCTCTTTCGCAATGCACATCTGTGTCAGATATAAATCATTTTAATTGGCCGCCCGTCCCCTCCCCTCACCACCACCATTTTGCTGAATGATAATTGAAACATTAATAGGATGTTAATAGGATGAGTGTCCCGGTAACCTTTGGTATAAATCTTTGCTGTAATGAAGAGAGTCTTCTCCATGACAATTGTGAATCAGGTGTAATTAAACATGCGTGAACAGGCACCATTTTGGGGATCTAACAAATGTCGTTCGAGCACATCGGGTGTGACCCGGGGGGGATGCTGCTGGTTTTGAGAAGTTTTTAACATTTAAGTCTGAGGGAACAAGTGGAAAAGTGCACCACTGACTGTGTCTGTTTTTCAGGTTGATGTTAATGAGGCTGCTCTTTAAATGCTTACTTTGCCCTTCATTTGGAGGTAGGACAGCACCACTGGTTAAGGCAAGTTTGTTATGGAGACCCAGGGGTCTAAACGTGCCTGAAAGGCCATGAGTAATTCATCCGATTGGGGCAGAGCTGGAGTAGTGGGATTGCCCAAGAGAAGGGAACTTAGCTGGGAGAAACGAGATCCTCCTCATAGACTAATGGATGGGTTAGCGAATGCGCTTTCAGACCAGCTTTCATGTTGGCTCCACCAGAGGGTAAAGAGGGAATGGCAAATTAATTATAGAAATGAAGCCAACCTCCTTTTCTTATCATGGAGGGCAGCTGTGTGGCAGCTGTGTTCTCCTTTTCTTTCCGCCTTTTCCTCCGTCTGCGGCACAGGAATGTATCCGGTGTAGTGCATCTCCTCTCTCTCTCTCTCTCTCTCGCCTGCTCTTCATCAATCCATACAAACGTACTCAGGAGAAAGAGCTCCTGAGTACGGGGCGAGCTGGAAAGTGAAGCCGTTATCGAGTGGAATCATCCTAGAAAATGTTGTCGACGAGAAAAAAAAAAAGAAGCTCGCTGTTGCCTTTCAACCTATTCCGCGGCTTTCAGAGCCTTCCACTCAAAGTTGACGAATAAATCAATATTTCAAGAGGAATCTGGTGTTGTAACGACATCACGCTGTTGGCTGGAAAAGCACATTAACCACCAGCCATACGGCGTGTGAGTCTCCCGTCTCTGACAAGCTGCGTGGTCCTGCGGTGTTTTCACCTGTCCTGAGATATCTGGGAAGTTCTCAAATGCAGCTTGAGGAACTGCTCACCTCAAATGATGGAAGACTCCCCTGAGCTCCTCTCGGGAAATAAAGGAAACCAGCTACAAAGGAGGCATGGAATATTAATGCAGAGTTGTAAATAGCCTTGACTCAAACTGTTTATATCCATTATATGATGACAAATCGCATAGATATCACTCCATGTGCTATCATGCTGTTTTCAAGATCACGTACATCATGTTTTGGCAGAGGAAAAATGTCTTTGAATCTTCTGCTGCCGTTCACATTATTCAATATAATTAATGGCCATTTCAATTCATTTAATGTTGTTTTTCTTACTCCGTTTACAGTTGTGAAACATGGACAACCTACCGTCGTCAAATCCAGCAGCTAGAGCAGTTTCACCAGGCGTGTCTGAGGTCGATATGCAACATCAAGTGGCAGGGCAAAGGTGTCAAACCTCCAGGTCCTGCAGAATGAATGAATGTGGTCGACCCAGAATTGAAAGCCTGATCATCCTGACGTCCGGATGCCTGACAGCCTTATACCAAAGAGTCGGCTCTATGGGCAGTTAAAGGATTGGACAGCGTGGCCTGGGAAGACCCCATCTCCGCTTTAAAGACACGCTGAAGGAGCTGCAACATTGAAGAAGAAGGAACTCGGGATGATGGAGCTGCAGAGAGGGAAAGGTGGAGGCACCAGGTCACCCACGGCACCGAGACCTTCCAACAGGCAAGAGCGGCATCAATCCAAGACGAGAGACCAAGGGAAACCTGGGCCTCTCACCTCAGCACCAGATACAACTCTTTGTCTACTCATCCGTTGGATCGACCGGAGACTCCATCATGATCATCATCATTCACAGTCGCAGCAGAGAAAAGGAACGGCAGTTCAACCAAACAATCGGATACCAAACTACGGTGACCCTGAGGTTTGAGAAGAGATATGAGCTCTACTGGCAAAACGGGTGAGTTTCAGTGTGCTTGTATTTTCTTTTCTTTCCTTACTTGTTTTTTTCCCTTTTGAGTAGAAAGTTGATGAGAAAGCCGGACTTAAATCCGAATATCATTTTCATAGCTTGAATATAGTATGTGTTGTTTGATCCACATGGCACGCAGGGTGAACTCCGGTGCTCTGTCAACAGAGTTACTTGACATCCATCAGTGCCAGTGTTGACTACCTCTGTATCCATAGTTCCATTCAACTCATACCCCTTGAGTCTGGCGTTGTCTGAACACTGGGGCTTGTGTGCAAGAGTTCTCGATGACTCAGCGTGTTGGCAAGACGAGTATAAACATCAGTAACAGAGGCAGACTAGCTACTGTGTTAGCCAACCTTGCGGTTAGAGATGTTAGAATTGCTCATGATACATGAATGCTTACCAAAGCAGTGCAGTATTATCCATGTGTCTATGATCTCTACCCCTCCACTGGAGGATAAGGACACAATAGCCGATATTTGGGCGAGGTAGAGACATTGTACACCCTTGACGCGTTGATGGAGATATTAAGGGTCGTAATTGTCTTTTAACTTGAGGTGTTTTCTCTGTTGCACAGAAGTCTCTTATTACATCATGATATTTTTTGGACACAGTATCACAATTGGCCACAGGGGGCAACTCTCATGCACCAGAGGCATCTCCTGGCAGATGTCGTCACTGGAAGTTTCCCTCCAGAGGCTCCAGAGGATTAGAGGCTGTTTGTTAGTAACAAGTCCAAAATCAGTTTCGCACAGTGTTTGCACAATAGCTGCAGGATTGTTATGCACATTACGCTCGAATTTTCCATTTGAGAGTAACGACAAGGAAACAAGGCGGGGGAACATTTAATAGTTTAATTATAAGCTGCTGTATACATTCAGTGATTATTTCCGATTTTCATGTTGCCAGAAGCCATGGGTGAGACCAGCAAAACATTCAGCTACAAGATCTAGTTGGTTGTATGCGATTTGTCCATTTTCATTCATATTTTTCGACATAGTACAGAGTTTACTGCAAAGCAACATAAAACCACATTGCTGATGCGCAACACGGTTCATCCGAGACCTTGGTTTCATTCGTACACAATTCCACCCGAGACTGTCGTGTGGCGCCTGTCAGAGGGGAGAGCCGTGTTCGTACCACTCCGGTCTTAACCTTATCTCTAAGATCAAATGAGCACAGATGGCGAAGGGGTGACAGCAGTGCTGAGCGAAGCTGTTCCGTGCGTCAGAACGCCCTCAGTCGAAGCTGGGAAAAGTCTTACTTAAACTTGGTTGGGCCCGATAGGAGAGCCGACTCTTTAGACCGATAGTAGGTGGAACCCTGTTTGCCAGCTTGAAGGACACAGGGAGTCGCTCCTTCTCTCCTCCTTAGATACTAAGATTAAGCAACATCTTGCAATCTTTAAGGTTTTGTTTGCATCTTTTTTGGTTTCTTTTGCTATCTCACTCTAAGCTCTTTGAACTGACACACTAATGTTGGTGCTGAAATCGCTTTTTTTCTTGGATTTTTTTTTGTGGTTTTTTTTTGTGGTTTTTTTTTTAAACATTTTCTAGTAGCCCACACAGAAACTTGATGGCACAAGAACTGACCAATAAGAAACTCTTTACAACAAGGTAGACTGCAAGTCAACAGTTGCCAGGGGTCACACAATAAACGAACAAAAAATAAAAATAATAATCCAAGTTCATCTTGAAAATTAAAATCAAATCAGGTTCAATATAAAAGCAAAAGACAAATGAAACAAAAGCAAGTTAATTTCAAGTATAACTTACTCATAAAATAACTACACAGCATTAAATATTCTCATTATACATTTTTAAATTATTTATAAAATATATTTTGGCATATATGTTTTTTTTCCATTTTTGTGTTTGTGTAACAAACGCTACTGTAGCTTCAGTTGAACACCAATGTTTATTTGTTTTTTCTCTTGAAACAAAACATTAAAGGGATTGTCACAGAACAACAGGTTATTAAAAATGATAATAGTAAACCCTATACAGAGTTTCCACATAGCAAGACATGAGTGACGATCCCTTCTATCCTAGCCCCATAATCAAAAGTCAAAAAAAGTACAAGACCAGAGCACAGAGTTCTAACTTGTGCTCCACTGGCTACAATCAAGGTTGGGCACAGGAGATTCTCAAAAGCAGTAAGTCTTTTTTCATACAACTCGACTGAACGCAAGGATCGGACTGTCCCACTTCCAGTGTTCAGAGCAGGCCGGGCAGATAGTGAGAGTTCATTTAGCTCCGTCCGTGATAAAATATAAATACTGTAAAGACCTCACAGTCTGATGACACCGGGACGTCCTCTGGGATTCGCCGAGAGAAGGTTTCTCTTATTAGTCAGGAAGAGGAGCGAACGAAAGTGAAAGGCCTCCCTCCCCCTGCTCCTGAATGCACTGAGAATATTTTTAGCTGAGTCCTTGTGTTGCTTGTCTGTTGTTGCTTATTACATTGACGGAGCTTCACTATACAAAGGAACAAAGAGCGATTTTGGCAGCGAGAACAAACTGCGAAAACCAAAGAAGGCAAATATCAGTTTGTGATACAAAAAGTAGTTCGAAAGGCATAACTGTACTCGTGAGTCGGCACCTCGGGGCGTCCAGACGTGTCGCGTCCTGCTTTGGCGCAAGGGCTTGGGAGAGCTGTGCCGTGTCCAGGCAGTCGACGGTGACCCACCCGCCCGCCCACCCGCTCGCTCGTTGCAGACTGATAGAACGAAAACTGAACGAAAAGCAAACAAGGAAAAGTACTGCGACTACAACAAAGCCACATCCACTACCTTGGCGGGAGCGCACATCTAGCTGCAGCATACTACAGTTCGTGGTCCACAGCCCCGGCTGCCCCTTGATTATACTGCAAACGGATGTGTCTCTCTACTTCCAACGGTCCGTCGTCCTCCTGTGTACACACAGCTATTGCGGGGTATAGTATATAGGTGAGTTTACACTCTTCGTGGTGTGTGTATGCATGTCGGCGTGTGTGTGTGTGTGTGTGTGTGTGTCGGAGAGGAGCTCGCTAAAGCACGATGTCCTTCAGGCGCTTGCTACTGGGGGACTCCTTGTCGCGGCCATCGTGGAGAAGCGTGTTGATCTCCCTGACGGACGGCTCACTGTCCTTCCCCTCCGGCTGCCGCAGCAGGCTGTGGTTGGCGATCCGCTCCGCGTCGCGACACTTGAGCGTGTTGTAGGCGGACGACGGTTTGGACACCGGGCTCTTCAGGTGCACGGGGGAGGTGATGGGGCTGGCGGCCTCGCGCCCGTTGCCGGCCTCGCGCACGGCCCCTCCGTTCGCCTTGGGGCTGCACACCTGCGACTCCTGAGTCCGCTTGCCCTTTACCTCTCCCCGCTCCACGTCCTCGGGCCCATCCTTGCCGAAGGTGGCAAAAGTCCTCTTGATGGTGCCGTCCTCGTAGTGGGGCACGTCCACCGTGGTGGCCTCGATGGACAAGGCGATGACGTTGCGGGCGTGCTCGGGCGACTTGGCGCGTGCCGGGACGGGGACGCGGGGCATCCAGCAGCGGTCGGAGTGGCCCAGGATGCGACACTCGTCCTGGCAGTGGAAGCCCTCGCCGGGATCTGCAGGGGGGAGGGGACGGGGGGGCGGGGGGGAGGGGGGGAGGGAGGGAACACACTCGTTAGCTCCGCTTGTAAAACCAGCTTTATTTTCAACTTTAAAACTCGTTTGCACGCGGATGTGGTGATGCCAACGCTCCCACATGGTCCTCATTTGATTTTCGGGATGCCAAATCTGTCATGAAATGAAAAAGGAAGAGATGCAGCACTTTGTGTTAATTAAAACAGCCCAATTTAACCATCACCAAACCATTCACTCTCACTCTTATTACATTCCTGCATCTGCTCCAGACTGCAGCCCTGCGCTCATAACTGGAGCTCGGATGTTGAGGTCACTTCTAATATGCCAATGAAATTATGTATTGTTAAATCAAAACTCCATTTGTGGCTCCGGTGTAATTGGGTTTTCCGAAGTAGATGAAAAGCAGGTTTAAACAGTTGCAATCAGATATCTGACAGAGAGACACACCAGGCCAGTTGCCGTGTTGTTTGCCTGGTGCACTCCCCCCCCCCCCCCCCCCCCCCCCCCCCCCCCCCCCCCCCCCCCCCCCCCCCCCCCCCCCCCCCCC
>JAFBJT010012601.1:11879-33809 GCA_016785325.1 Chascanopsetta lugubris | reverse complement strand
CTCTCTCTCTCTCTCTCTCTCTCTCTCTCTCTCTCTCTCTCTCTCTCTCTCTCTCTCTCTCTCTCTCTCTCTCTCTCTCTCTCTCTCTCTCTCCAAAAAAGGAAAGATTGCCAATCGCGGGAAACGATTGCCTGGCAACAGCCAGATTCAGGAGTAAAATGGCTGCTGCTGGAAATGTCAAAGTGAAAAAAAACAAAAAAAAAATGTTTGCATATGCTCTTGCTTAGCGTGAAAATGAAATTGAGGGTCACGTCGAGGGCTAAATAGGCAATCATGACGTTTTCTTCTGCAAAGAAGAGCGGTGTAAAAACACCGCCATGCAAAGAAAAGCAAAGAAGAAAAATCAAATAGTGGCTAAATCAACAAACTTAAAACAAGTGGTTCCGTGAATATTCCCGGATGTCCTCAGGGCAGCGGCGCCGCGTTCTGCATACAGCAGGTCCTTTGCTCCGGCTCTCGTCTTTTTCTTTTCTATGGCTCGACTTCAAAGACACTCTCTCTTGCACAATCCAAGTCAGGTGGTGGGGGCGGAGGGGGGGGGGGGGGGGGGGGTGGGGGGGGGGGGCGGTGGCTGAGAGAAGGGATAAAGCGCACAATACGCTGAGTGCACACCATATCACACATCTCTCACTCTTTTATGTGTTAATCACCGCCAGCGCAAGAGTGGATCGGAGACGAATGAGAAAGTAATGAAGATTTAGGTCGTGGGAAGTGACTGGCATACACCCACCACCACCACCACCACCACCACCACCACCACCACCACCACCCGCACCACCAACACTCCCCGACATCTGCTTGCTCCATAATTTGTATTCACATCTGTTAGAGTTGCCGAGCATTGGGGGCATAGCCACATGAAAGGAAAACATCCTGACCTTTCATGCTCAATCATGAAATGTGACGACGGCGGTGAAGCGGGCACCTCCCCCGAAAAACTCAACGGGGATTCTAATAACATCTAAGGGGAAGAGCTTAAGCGGGATGAGAAAGTTCATTAGCCCGCGTGGTCAGAGCGCCGTCTAAATCATAAAGCAAAGCAGATAACTTATGATCTTTGATGCCTGCAAAGTGTCACCTGGGAGGGAGGGAGGAGGAAGAGGAGGGGAGAGAGGCCACGGTAGAGAGCAAGATTAGGCACACGGCAGCAGGGAGGACCTCACTCCTTTTTCTTTTTTTTTTTTCCCAAAAGAAAGAAAGAAAAAGAGAAAGAAAGAAGGAAAGAAATAAAAAGCCAGGCTTGAGTCTGGCAGGCGGAAAGCTCTATCAGGGCCAAGCCACACATCTATCAGGGAAAGGCACTAAGGCTTTTGAGGATAAGGCATGGAAGCACGAGGAGAGAATATTTCCATGGGGAGTCCTTGGAGAGGCCAGGCCCAGCCTGCCAGTGAAGCCCCGCAATGAGAGGTCTCTCTGGGGGACTGCAGGGGATAAGAGGCCCCGGCGGAAGAACTCTCACGTCAGCACTTCAGTCACGCCTAATCCCTGCTTAGTACACCCACTGCTATGGCAAGGAGAGGATGGGAGGGGGAGGGAGAGGGGTGGGGTGGTGGTGGGGGGGGTGGGGGGGAGCTGGGTGCGTGGAGTGAAAATTGTCGAGAAGGGAGGGTGAGAGAGGGAGAAAGACAAAGAGAAACAGAGGGAAGATAAAAGCAAGAAGAAAGGGAAAGATTAAGAGAAGGAGAGAGATGAGGCACAAAGAGAGAAAATTGCCAGCGGAACCATCAAAGGTGAGCGAGTGGAGGCTGTGTGTGGAACGAGGAGAGAGAGAGAGGCACCGCAAACTCCATGATGTAAAGAGGAGGAAAAAATAACTTCTGCCAACACACACATATTTTAGTCATTTGAAATTCTAACCAGGTCAGAGGGAATATGTGCAAACAGAGGTGTCGCGTGCATGAAAAAAAATAATTATCATCAATGTAGTTAGTACATGTGTTTGTGCAAATCTCTCGAGTGTTTGCAAAAATTATAACTTCAAAGACATGTATAAAAAACTGACGTTCAGCAAAAACAGCCCGACATTATTCATGATAGTAATAATTCATAATTCAGATTTATTGTCACACTGCACACGCCGGGGGAATGCTGGCGAAATTAAGTCTCTGCGTTTAACCCATCCTGGCTCGTCCCTCCTCGGGGGGAAGCCAGGAGTAGTGGGCAGCCATTTTTCCGGCCGCACAGGGACCAACTTCTTTGTAGCTGTCCGTGGTCAGGCGGCGGCTTCGCGATGTTTTTAAGGGGGGATTTCATGGAGGGAGGAATCCCCCGGGTCGCACGGGGTGAACGAGCAAACTCCACACAGAAAGGCTCCCGCACGAGGCATCGAACACTTCTAGCTCTACCAAGTGCTCACCACGCTCCCTCTTTTTATCATTATGTTTTTATTATTATTATTTCTATTGGGGAGTTGTGGGGAATGTGGTCCTGGGTTTGGATGAATTTGCACGTCAAATCACTGAGATACACTCTTGGGGTCTGACCTGAGCCTCCTGAAAGAGGATATGCTCGGCTGTCTCTCTGAAAGAACAGAGGTCTCTGCTTCACGACCAGAAATATAACCAGAGAGGCATGCATCCCACTTGTCAAACAAATTTCAGGTTCCCCCTGCGCTGGTTGTCCAACGCTGCATGCGTCTCTTAACAAGCCCCTTGTTTCATTTTGAAAGAAGAGGGGAGGAGTGCAAATGTGCATGGATCCCTGCAGAGGCACTGCAGAGAGCATCTGAACCTCATCTGACCAGTGCAGCGCAGATCAGCCGGAAGAGTGCATCTTTGTGCTTATATACGTATGTGTGTGTGTGTATATATATATATATATATATATATGTTTTTTATTCACATCTTCAGATGTGTGTAAGCTCCACATCGATGGATGGATGGATGGCGAGATGGAGGGGGTAAGAGAGGGATGGAGATGGAGCAGATGGACACGGGGAGATCAGCGAAAGAGGATTACGCCACGTCAAACCATCATCGCACTCATAAAATCAGTCCACCCACATCGCTTCGGAGGCTCCAGAGCCAATGTAGAGCAGGGATAATTTAAAGGCCCACAATCTCTCTCTCTCTCTCTCTCTCTCTCTCTCTCTCTCTCTCTCTCTCTCTCTCCCTCCCCTCTCTTTTTACACCCCCTCCGCGCGCGCGCTTAAAGGCCCACACTCTCTCTCTCTCTCTCTCTCTCTCTCTCTCTCTCTCTCTCTCTCTCTCTCTCTCTCTCACTCCTGATTGTAAACTACTGCTGAGAGGGAGCGGACAGAAGAGACAGTTTAAATTAAGTGAGGAGGGGATTCTACAAGAAAGGGTGATTGAGAGTATGTTGAGATCAATTGTAAAGGGTGATTGTGTGGGAAAGCTGTGAGGGGATTTCTAAGCAATAGGGCGAAAGCTGCATATGTATTACTAAGACGCAACAACGAGGAGCAGGACTACATAAATGCTGTGGTGGTGGTGGTGGTGGTGGTGGTGGTGGTAGTAAATTGTGCAAAGAGAGCTACCAACCCCCCCCCCACCGGGGGGGGGGGGGGGGGGGGGGGGGGGGGGGGGGGGGTGCTTCCTGCACTGATCTGACATTTGATTTTCACCCAGGGCCGGAACGTAATCATTAGCCGCCCTCAGGAAAGCGGCGCCTGCCTGGCATGTGTGACTTTTTACATCCAAATCAAAAAAGAATCAAAGCCGCTTTACGGTTTTTAGCACATAATTTGTACCTTTCCGTGTGGCTTGCCGGCTGCCTTTGACAGACTCTGACAACTCCTCTGCAGAGAATTCCCTGGGGTCAGCTTCCCTGTAAGCGAACGCACTCTCAGAACCGCTTTGTAACCGCGAGAGAACAATGGTGTAAAATAGGCCGCTATTACATCAACATTTCAATAAAGCCTCAGTAGCATTTTCCAGAAAGGGTCCAGGAGGACCACGGCCAATGCAAAATGTTTACAGAACAACATTGTTGACAAGTCCTCTGTGCGGCAGGTGGACGACAAAAGGCCTCTGGCAAAGCTTGTTCACACACTCCCTCTTGCTATATTTAATAAACATGTACTATTAAGGAGCATTGACACAAGACTCATGCCGTGCAACAATTCACGTTAGCTTGTAGCCTATTTACATTGTTGATTAAAACAATGCTTTATTTAGTCTTATGGGACGTTAAAAGCCTTTATGCTAAATTTGTCATCCTTCAATTTGAAAAAACATACGATGATTATATATTATTCAAATTAAGATGATCTGTATTTTAATGAATTGCACTGTCACTGTTACTTCAGCACCTTGGACAGCACCAGCTCCAATATCAGTCAGCTCTGCCACAGTGTGGTTTCAGATTTCAGCACCAGGGACAGCTCCGCGCTCAGCCTGCCCCACCACAGCTGCTACAACCTTAAATAAAACCTCACAATCAAATAATCAAAAGAGTCCCGGGCCAAGTGTTCATAACCAGATGGATAAAGTAACTTAATTATATTCCAAAATGTAAAAATAATTATATTTTCTCGCACTTCAAATCGAATTCATCGTCAAATTCAGTAACAAGCAGCAGCCTGCCAACTCCTCCTCATTTGTATGTCTACAAACCACCAAGGATTTACATACACCATTACTTTGGTTTGTCAGTCACATTTTCTGCCTGGATTTTCTTTAACGCAGTGCTCAGTGCGCAGTGCTCTGACACCACAGATCCCAGTTTTTATCGTGACCAGGGCTGTCAAACTCATTTCAGTTCAGGAGCCAGATACAGTCAAATCTCAAGTGGGCCGGACCAGTAAAATCATCGTAAAATGACCTTTAAACAACAACAACTTCAAATGTTTCCCTTTGTACTGTACAGAACTTAAAGAATAAACTCTACATTAGAATTTAAACTGATTAATATATATATAAAATATCTCTTCTCAATGGAACCAACCTAAACCAAGTACACCATTTCTTACACTTTGCAAATTCATCCCATGGGCTGGATTGGACCCTATGGTGGGTCACCTGACACACCTCTGATCTTGCATTCATGTATAGGACACTGAAAGCCTCTGGTAGGGTCTGAGTTAAGGTTTCAGGTTGATAAAGCTGATCTGAAAGCTTCATATTCAAATGGAGGAGACAGAGCTGGGAGGACAGCTCTTCATACATTGAGTACATCCTACTTGAATCACTAGCTGGCTAACATGTAGCTATCATCTCAGCTTCAGTTTCATATGCCTCTCTTGCTGGACAGCTGTGGCTGGGGCGGCGGTGGGGGGGCGGGGGGGGGGGGGGGGGGGGGGGGGGGGGGGGGGGGGGGGGGGGGGGGTTAGAGGACAACAGAAGGTTGGGGGTGTGATTCCTGACCCCCACCATTTCGTACACTGAGGTGTCCTTGGGCAAGGCACTGAACTCCACATTGTCCCATGTACTCATGAACACAAAGGGCTGCAAATAAATACACAGTATGAATGTTTGTGTGACTGGGTGAATGAAAAAAACGCACTGTGAAGTGCGTTGCGAGGTGCGCAAGGTTTGACAAAGCGCTACGTAAATGCAGAACATTTGCTTGTTGTGAGGTGGTCAGTGCGACGGGTGGGCACATGCCAACTGAGTAGCTCGGCCTCTTCTGAAAAATGTATGCAGTGCTTCAGTGCAGCCAGGCAGGGATTCCGCAGATGCCTGTGCCTGAAGAGTGTGAAGACGAAGACAGAGGAAGAGCCAGCAAGAAAACAACCGCATGCACTGCGTCGGTGTATACAGGCCTAGTTCTGTCATGTACACATAAGTGAATGAAGACGGAGGCTTTTGCTGGCACTCGGTGGGGCCTTGAGGATTGAGGGCTGGCACACTGGCTCCCCTCACAGAGAGCGTGAGAGACGGTCTCATCGTCGCTTTGAAGGCTCGCCAACAAGAGGGGCTCACCGGTCAGTTATGTAAACACTCTGATCCCATCCCACTGTCCAACCTTGCTGCTCCCCTTGAAAGGGAAACGACATCGACAACAGGGGGCAGGACAAAGGAAAGGCTGCTTTCATACAACCTCTTTAAGACGCTGAATCGATGTAATTCTCACATTGGAGCTGCTCCAGTTGCCTCACCCAGGAATCCCTTTACCTTCAATGCTACGTCACAGCCAAAGCGGTTGGCGATTAACGCCATCTGCGGCGGGCCGGCGCTACGTTAACACCCGGGAACGGCATGGAGGATACATTCCAGGTCCATCTGGGCCCGTGCACTAATGTACATGGTGTGTGTGTGTGTGTGTGTAATACAAAATAAAAAACTACAGAGAAAGAGAGATGGGTAAG
Source organism: Chascanopsetta lugubris (assembly GCA_016785325.1). Taxonomy (NCBI): domain Eukaryota; kingdom Metazoa; phylum Chordata; class Actinopteri; order Pleuronectiformes; family Bothidae; genus Chascanopsetta; species Chascanopsetta lugubris. The sequence continues at coordinate 27,541 of JAFBJT010012601.1, read as the reverse complement.
AGAAGTCCCGTTTTCAATAACCTCAAGTCCCTGGCACTTCTCAGCCGACACACATAGCAGCTCGTCCTGCACAGCCAGAGAGCAGGTGGTTATTCATTAGCGAAGCATGACATCCTTCATGACTGTTTAAAGGAGGCCGATTTAGTGTTTCCTTTTTTTCCGAAGGGTTGTCATCAGGTCAGTGAAAATAAACATATTAAGAAGCCTCTCAGAAGTCACATTTCCTCAGCAGAGCAGAAAGGGAGTAAACACGCAGTGCTGGAGCACATGCCGCAGCTAATATGTCAAAGACTTTCTCGGCAAATGCCGTCGTGGCTCTCTCCATTGCGACTCACTCGCCTGATTTGAGTCCGAATCGCTCGACCTTGAGGCAGATGTGTCATCTTCAAAGACGCGGATTCCGCCTCTGACAAATTAGCTAATGACCGCCATGTATTACAAGCTCGGACGGAGCAGCAGGTAATGCACGCAGAGGTGCTCACACCTCCTCTCCTGCCGCAGGCCAGTATATACGTCAGCGTTTAGAGTTCATTATGCACCAGAGTCAAAGTGTCGGGAGCCGTTTGATTTGAGTGACATATCAGCTGTAACGGCGCCTGGCAAAGAGGAACGGGAGAATTGTGCAGCAGCTTTTAGAAGAGCCATTTGTCACTATCCTGTTTTGTCTTTTTTTTTTTTTTTTTTTTTTTGTGAACCTACTCTGCTGCATCTGTATGCTTGTTTGTTTATTTTCACCTCTCGTTTTTTTTACCCCCCTCCCTCTCCAGTGCTGAGAGAAGATGAATCCTTTTGCATGTGGGAAAAATTCAAACAACAAACATTTTATAGCCCCCTCCCTCCACCACCTTTGTGGGAGCTAAACAGGAGCTCAGCTATTTTTGCTGCGGGGGAGACGACACGAGGTGAGGCAAGAGGAAGCGTACGCTCGCCTCTGCTCCGCTGCTGGTGGAGACGGTGGAAGATGTGAAGATAGATTGCTTTGCTTTTCACACACTTGCGGCAATACGGCATCATGTTCATATTTACCTATAACGCATCAATATAAACACACACGGCAACGGCGTTTTGAATGTAAATATAATAATACGTACATCATGGCGACACATATACGGACGAATTTGATTATTCTCCCCTTCCTCTGACTCGACAAGAGGAAAGAGGTACGATCATGGGAAAAGTGTGCAAAGGGAAAGAGGGGAAGGTGTAATGGAAGTCATTTATAATCAAAATGACAAGCAGCTCCAGTCGAGACAGGGGGAGAGAGAGGGAGAGAGAGAGAGAGAGAGAGAGAGAGAGAGAGAGAGAGAGAGAGAGAGAGAGAGAGACAGCTCGAGACGGGAGGACTGGGAGGTGAGGCGGAGATTGGAGAGGGACTGTGGGCGACTGGGAGGCCGCAGCTCCTCTCACCATCTGGGTGAAGTTCATTAAGCTGCGGGTTTGGCTGCAGAGGGACTTCGTTAGCAAACAGACCCGCAGCCAACGCAGGCGGCTGAGGCTGTCGCTTCAAGGTCACGGCTCGTCCCAGGGGTCAGCAACTTCACAGGAGGGGAATGGCAGATGATAATGACGGAGCTGATGGTGACAATGATGATAGATGATGCTCAGCTACGCCTCTTTTATACCGTCTTTTCCGCGTTTCGCTATTTTTAACAGAACAGAGTCAACGACCCGTAAACCAGAATGGAAATCAAGTGTTCACTGTGACGGGGAGCCCGTATAGTGGGATGTTTCATATCTCATTACCCACACACACTATCGTTCAACACAGCACACAGGTGTGACAGTAATTCGCGCTGTATTTGTCTAGTATAATGTATTAGCGACAGGCAAGAGGCGGGAAGCCGGTGTGTCTGTCACCGACCCCGACGCTGGGAAATGATGTTCCCGTACCACTGTTTTCCTGCAGCAAAGACACTGAAATGTTATTTCAATGTTTGTTTGTTGTTGTTGTTGTTTTTTTTAAAGTCTTCTGTCCATATATTTACATTTCAAATTCCAGTCGCCCACATTCACTGGCACTCCGTCCTATTTCCCACTTCACACATCGTGTCTGCTCGTGACACTTTAAAATAGCAGTTGCTCAGAAGCCATTGAGTGCCACCATCTGCTCTCCATGCATGTGTGTGAGAGCTTCTCAGGAGACGAGTTGGATCGGACAGAAGCTGCAATTCCTCAAGGGAATAAAAGCAAGTGGCTTGTCTCAAAGTTGTTCTGAATCTGTCCCGTTATACATATATCACAGGCCTGGATTATTACATATGTATAAGTATATGTATACAATAATTTCGTGTCACATGACTAGTGAGTCTGTATGTGTTGTTTAAGGTCCACTACGACAGATTTTGGTCATTTCAGAGACTGAAAACAAAGCAATGCTTTTCATATTTTGATTAGTGTTGAATAACCTGCATTTGCAGGTTTGGAATTGTACAGAATGAGCCTTTATTCTCACCAGGAGTGGATCACCATCATTACAGTGGCCCGGAATGGACAAACTAAACACCTGTGTCACTGAAGGCTACCATAGGTTCGCCCACATGCTTGGAACGGGGAAAAAAAGTAATAGGCTATTCATCTGCAACATGCAACCTCACCACTAGATGTCTTTAAATCCTTCACATTGTCCCTTTAATCAGCATTCTGCCAAATGTAAGAAAGATGGGCGCGGGGTTATAAAGTCTGCAGGTAAAATCCATCGAACATTAGAAAAGACCATCGTGGTCCTAGTTACATAGAGCGAGGCAGACGCACGGAGATGATGGAAATATGGCGCCGTTACATTTGGCACGGAGACTGACCAGTGTACACGGCCACTGTTTGTGCGTTAAAATGTGACTGATCACATTTGACATCACACACACCACAGGATCCCGACACCTTCAAGAGCTGGAGCTCCGTGCTGCATGTTGTTGTAATGAGGTCGTTTAATAATCCTGCACGTTAGTCACCAGAGAGCAAATTCATTCCACGTTAAACATTTAAGCTTATTGTGGGAGGTAAACGGCGATGCGGCGTTCTCCACGGGTTCCTGTTGATCTAATAACATGTGCTCTCATCAAATATTTACTCTCATTTGTTCCCGCAGTCCAATTTGTTCTCTATCAACTCCACTCCTCCCCTCCTGCCCTGATCTCGCCGCGTGATCTACACATGTCAGACTCACACAGTCTATGCACGCAAATAATCATCTTCCAAATCAGTCATCTTTGGGGGTGTTGTTTTTTTTTAACATCTGGCGACGTGCCAGGCGCGTGAGAGAGTGAGGGAGCGTGATGCAGCGTGGAGCTGGTCCGACATGAATGAGAGTCTCCATAAAGGCCTGTCAGATTAGGTGTGCCACTTCCTCAGTCTGGATTTATTATTATTATAGGCCTTGTAATGCTGGCGAATACCAGCTGCATGCAGATGAGGGCGGCGCGATGCCGAAACGTCAGAGCAGATCACACTCCATTAAGTTCCACCCCGGAGTGTGAGTGCGCGTCCCTGTGTGCGACTGAGTGTGTGTGTGTGTGTGTGTGTGTGTGTGTGTGTGTGTGTGTGTGTGTCTGTGTGTGTGTGTGGAAATAGTAAGTTGATGTGTTCATGTAGTATGTGTGGGGCACAGTGAGTGAGACTGGAACATGTTATGGGGGAGTGGCTGGGGGAAACAGCTGTGTGTGTGTGTGTGTGTGTGTGTGTGTGTGTGTGTGTGTGAGTGTGAGTGTATGTCTTCTCTTTGGCCTCGTCCTTATAAAAACACAAAGTAAAGAGAACTTTGAAACATTTCCAATTCTATATGAGTGTTGTCCACACAGCAGGACAACACGGGAGGACGTCAGCAATCATTTGCATTGATACAAATCCCCCCCACCCCCCCACCCCCCGATGTTGAGGCGATCTGAAGCTCTGAGCGTCTGTTCTCTCACGGTTTCATCCTCGTATATACGCTCCACCCATTAGCGATGCCTTAGAGCGGCTACGCAACAAACAAAGCCCTGGAGCTGCTCAAATGCAACTCATATCTTCTCTCTCTCTAGTTCCCTCCCGTCTCTCCTCTCTTGATCTGCGCTCTCGCTGTTTGCCTCCGCTGCTGCTTCCCATTATTATGTTTTTCCCGTGGATGCTCGTCTCAATTTCCCTCTTCCTGCCACGCTGTTTCTGTTCCCCTCTCTGTTGCCATGTTTGTCCGTCTGAGTCTCCGCCTCTACATCTCTATTGCGGTTGGAGGAGACTCCTGTGGTGACTGTGCACAGACAGATGAATAACACCACTGGTCCTAACTTCAATTCTTTGTCCAGTCAATAAACTGGACTCATAATTTGCCCAATAGAATATTCAGTTTGTACTTTCCAGGTGGCACTGACTTTGTTTGCAACTGCATAATGGCTATCAGCTGCACCCAGGGCTTTAGTTCCTGGTCTTAGGGCATCTAGGGCATGTTAGAACAGTGAACTGTGACTATATGAGGATTCTGGTGTGCATTTACTTGTATAAAAGTATTTATTTCTAATTAGATTATTTTACTCTTTGTCTAACCAGGTTAGACCAATGGAAAACTCATTTTCAATAATGACCCGAGCAAGAGGACCATGTGGAAGAAAAGAGTGTTTCCTCTATCTTGTATTTAAGTTTTTGGAATGATGTGGGTTCATTACAAACCTATTTTATGTGAAGATCATCCTGACTCTTAACAAGAGGAGAAACAGATAGAGAGCTTTGCACGTGTGTGTGTGTGTGTGTGTGTGTGTGTGTGTGTGTGTGTGTGTGTGTACTTTAACTGGGGTTGTATTGAGACTGTATCTGTACTATTACAATCCCTGCCTCTTGCCACGGCTACTTCTCCTGCAGTCTGTTGATTCTGAGACAAGTCATCAAATCAAGAAATACCCAACATCACCAGCAATATTAAGATAAACACATAAAACAAAAGAATCACATAAGAGTCGACACAAAATCTGGCATACTATAAGTAGGACAGCAGGAGTATGGGATGATCCAGCAAAAACAAAAGCAAAACTTCGAGATTCACGAACGTCAGATTCAACAAATCCTGAACGCGGCAGGGATACGAGGTCACGGTAATATACTTGCTGTGAATGACCATAAATCACGCTTTAGTTGAAAGCTGTGGAAATTGTGGTGGGACCACACGTGCACAGAAAGAGAAAGATGTTCCAGGACCAGAGGATTCAGCGCGTAGACATAATTGAGTTGTATATTCAGTTTACGTATATTCCATGTTCTAGAGATCAACTTTCTACAAAGCGTCAAGCTTTGTTCTTAAACCTTTGACTGATGGTGTAAAGCCACACCGCCGTCTTTTTTAACTGTAACTGAGAAGTGAGAGTGATGAACCGACAGGAGGGAATGGAAAGAGAGGAGGCAGGAGGAGGAGGAGGAGGAGGAGGAGAGGAAAGGAAATATTGACTGGAACTATTCAATGCTGAGTCAATGTTTGAAGTTTGAAGGAAGTTCTTCTTTGAACGCTGAGATCTTGAGGCCTATTGACTGCAGACGGCTGAGAGGACTACAAATGAGGGATGAGACAAGCATAGATGGACTCCTGCTTGGGGGTTTGAGGATGTAATATTTCAGATGAATACACAAGATGTAAAATGTTAATGGCTCGCCGAGGTCAGAAAATGAGATGTTAATGGTTTTGCCATTTATTGCTGTGTAATGGTCTGGAAACTGTTGACGTTTCCGCTAAACAATGATGACTCTGGACTGTCTCAGGTGCAACAACAAGCATTAGATGAAGATTATTTCCTGCACATTAACAGCTGTCAAATATATATATATATATATATATATATATATATATATATATATATATATATATATACATATATATGTCTTAAATGCTAACGAAAGAGCACAGGAGGTCACAGTCCATAGAAGTTACTCAGCATCTATGAACTTGTATTTTGCTTTGAGCATGAAAACAGAAGAGCAGAACAATCAATACTTCTATATAAAGGCATTTCTGTGAATGGAGGCGAGCATCACTCCAGGAAAACATTCAAACCGGACAAATAGTCAAGGGGGTGTCATGTGAAAAACATTAATGTTCCACAGTGGGACAATTCATTATTTAAAGGTGCAGTGCGTACAAATGTGGTCATTTTTGTCACTTCTAAAGATATTACAAAACGATGACATACTGATATTTTCATGAATTAGTCATCAGCTAAAGTTTGTTACAGTGGCCCAGAGGGGACCTACGGAACATCTTTTGACCTTCAATGACCAACTGAGTCTCCCATAGGTTCTCCTGCGTGCTCGGAAGGGTGAGGGTGAGGTGATGGATACAGCATGTAAGTCCACCTCTAGATGTCACCAAATCTTACACGCTGCACCTTTCAGTTCATCATGTGTATTGCTGCGGCGCCCTAACCCCACCCTCCACAAACACCAGTCTGTTCTGACGCACCTGCTCCACTCTGGTCCAGTCAGTGACTTCCAGCACCTTGCAGATATGGGCTTACTGGTACTGCAACGGCACATGATACCTGACATGAATACACTCGCAGGACTAGTACAACTATGAATAGGACTAATACTACGTCTACTGCCACTACCACTGAGCAAGTGTTTCAGCAAGCATTGCCACAAGCCCCATGTTGATTGTGTTCGACATGCTGCAGCTTTGTTTATGAACTCACCTGAGTCTGGCTCAGCACAGGCACACGTGCAATAACCATTAAAGCCTCTCTGGCAGCGAGTGTTCCAAAGCACAAAAACTCTGTCGGAACGTATGCCTGTCAACTCGTGTTGCACTCAAAGAACAAACACTTTTAGGGGGCGGCGCAGCTTCTCGCTTTGGGACATTGGCACGCTGAGTCATGTTAAGCGCGGCATTCAATAGAAGCTGACCTCCGACGTCAGATCTCTGCAAGGTTGTCGGGCGGCGGCGCGGCCAATTTGACCACATACATGTTGGAGCCGAAAGCGATATGTCGCGATGTGTTTGCGAGGGAGAAATAAACGAAAGGAACAAGAGGCTCGGAAATAACATGGGCGGTAACATGAAAATAAAAGGAAAACTGAGCACGGAGGTGTCAGCAACACAAGGGTCCACATCCCATCTGGGGAACAGAAAGATGAATGACGGACGTTAAATGAAATGCCACTCTGGGTAATGGGAAAGAGTCGGCGTCGGGAAAGCAGGTCACTTGAATTGCAGGGGATGTTCTTGAGTGGCTTTGCCCTCGGGCCCTGTGCATTCAAGCTTCCTCCTCAAGAGTCGATAATATTAGCTCCAACAAACACACACATACACACACACACACATACACACACACACGGACACACACACACACGCGCACACACTGCAGGCTGCTTATGTAAAAAAAAAAACCTGAATTCAGTTTTGTGCAAGTGACAAGAAACAACCGGCCTGAACCAGCTCCCAAATCGTCTCCGGTCCCTCTCTCTTCATTGAGTATTTTCATGAGTGAGCGGCGCAGGGACGGCGGCCATGATCCCTCTCATTATGGAGGTGATCATGTTCTTTCCCTCTCTTGCATTCTTGGCCCTTAATGCTTCAATCTCTGACCTCCTCTCTTTTTGTGTGCTCTGCCCTCATCCCTTTGTCCAGCAGTGCCCCCCCCCCCCCCCCCCCCCCCCCCCTCACCTGTTTTTTTCTGTAACCCCCCCCCCCCCGCTCTCTGAGCTGAACAATACGTTCCAGCGTTATTAGCATGCCGCCAAGCCAAAAAACTGAAATCCCGCTCAGGCCCCTCCCCTCCGCGTGCATCGCTCTCATCCCCTCCTCCTTCCTCGCCATGGCCTCCGCCCTCCATCTTACACTCCATGAGTCTCACGTCAGCTTCGCACTCACCCTCCATTTCCACCGCTCTCTCTCTCTCTCTCTCTCTCTTTGCCCAAGTCGATTATGCCCTCTCTCCCCTTTAACCTCTTCCAGTTTGTTTCACCTCCTCCGTTCCCTCCGTCTCCCCCTCCCGGCCGTCCACCCTTCGCCACCGCGCTGCATGAACGCTCCAGAGGAGGAGGGGGCGAGGCATGCTTCATTTAATGACAATAAGTAATTCTCCCTTCTCTCGGCCCTAATGAGCCAAATCAGTCACGAGCCAGGAAAGACGGGAGAGATGGAGGAGGGAGGGGAGAGAAATGAAGGAGTGTAGGAAGGGAGAGAAGTGCCTCTCATCCTTAATGCCTGTAAACGCAGCTCTGACAGCCACCCGCGGCTCGGCTCCGCTCTCAAAGCATCCCTCACTCACTTTCAACTGCCAGCTAACTTGTTCTCACCTGGCGATCACATATCACTGTCTGAAGCCGGAGCAGACTGATGACACTTCAGTGGAGAGGATTCTGAACGGCGGGATCTTTTTTTTTTTCTCGTTGTTTGCTTTAAAGCGCCCACCCCTCATGCTCTCAGATGTTGTTTACCGTACTGCGTTTGTACACTACTGCGGGTATTTGTTTTTGTTTTTTAAAACGCATCTTTCCCTCAGTTTCTTTCACATGACGTGCGAATTCCAAAAAGACCCTCCTTTCAAGTGAAAAGACCGTAGGGTCACATACGCATGCTACACCAGTGGACGGGTGATTGAAGATATGAGACTTTGCATTGTGATGAAACATAGACGAAAAGGGTCAATAGTCACCATTGTTATTGTTTCATGCTCAAAATATCATCGAGTTAAACATAAAAGGTGCAGTGTGTGATATTTTGGTCATTTTAAGTTGACTGTTCCCTAAACTGTCCAATGGGAGGCTTGCACTGATGTTTCACTTCTAATCCATGACCCTTAAATGAGCCCATTAATGTCTGTTTTCATGAGGAACGGATCTTTTCTCAGGGGGCCGCCATGTTTTTATTGTAGCCCAGAGTGGACTAACTAAACATCTTTTGACCTTTAATGAGGACTGAAGTCGACCATAGGGCCTCCTGCATGCTGTGAGGTGACGGATACAACATGTAACTCACAGCGGTGCGACTCTTGTATCATCGATGGACAACACATCGCAAATTCAGTAAACCCTCTGAGTAAATAGAGTTTTCTGTATCTATTTCTTTATTTAGTTGTGAAAGTCTGCACTTCAGTGTGAGGTTTGTGAGAATCGCAGTTTTAGTGTTTGCAAAAGTTTCTGCTGCATCACTGTGGCGGACAAGGTCTTAACCCCGGCTCTTGTTTTCCAGTTGTCCACTCGCCTCTGTCTCCTCTTGAGCTATTTAAAGCAAACGCTGTCGGTAACCATGAAACTACAGTCCACTCCTCCCCCATTCCTGTTATTATCTCTGCTGCATGTTCACATAAACTGATGATGAGCTTTAGCCTCGCTCTATGTAGTCACTTATACAATGAGGCCATTTATTGTTTTCCATCTTTGGTTACCGCCGTGCTGATAATTGACAATGCCGTCGTAATTAGTGTGCATATGCAACTGAAATTATACAGTAATTACGACCAAATGAGCTGCCTTTGTGCCAATACATCAGAAATGTTTCAGAGTTGATCATTTCTACGCCCCTGCCATTAAAAAGGCCTCTTGTTAAATCATGGCCACAATGTTGTTTAATCAGAAAGCCCCCGCAGCCACGATCACTTTGCCAAAACAAAGGTTCTTTGGCCAGGGGCGGTGTGGTCTCTGCACAGTCCAAACCAGATTGATACACTGAGGCCAATTTCATACAAACAGCTCATATTCAATGAGATGGAGGCCGTTTTATTTCTGATCACAGCCGCGGCTGCAGGTCAGGTCTGTGGGAACTCGGCTGCACACAAGTATATTCAACACAAAGTGCAATTTTGTGCATGCAAATGATGTGGCAGCCCCCTAATCATACGAGCCATACTTTAAATATGCTATAATTGACTTAATGATTACTCTCACTATTCACAGGCGCTGTGCACTTTAGCAGAAATGGGGGCAGTTTAGAACAACATTAGAATAAGGAACCTCATTCAAATGGTTGTAAAACTTTGGAGTTTCTGACTAATGTTGTAATAGTAAAAGGTTCGGAGCAGGAAACATCTGAAGCCACTCCAATAAAGGTTAGAATAGTCACTTTAAAGAGGGAACACTTGTTCCCGCTGGAGCAAGGGCCGTCGTGTTGAAGTGGAATTCGAGTTTCTTTTTTTCAACCTGTGGCCCTTGTTTAAAAATATCAGTGTGTAAATGACACTGAGGTAGGCTATAATGGCTACCATGGAATATTACAAGGCACCAGTTAATAACACATTTAGTGGGTTTTTAACCAATAAAAGACTTGAGTGCTAAGAGTCGAAAAACAAACAGTACTCTGGGCTCTCCCTAGAGAATGGAATAAGGGTGCAGCGCCATTGTACCACAGTCTAAGTGCCATCGTACCAATCTCCCCCACCCCCCCCCCCCAATCCACGCACACACAAAGACACACACAAGCTCCCCCGCATGTCGTAAGATAGTTCAGTTCTGATGATGACCGTTGTCAGTCAAAGAAACACATGGCTTCATGATTCCTGTGTTTGTGTCGGTGTCCCTCTGCCTCCTCCGCCCCCTCTGCGCCACCCCCCCCCCCCCCCCAAAGCTGTAAACCTAGAGGAAACACTGCAGAGACACACAAGCTCTGACATGCAGCACAACCACCCACCCCCCGTCAACAGGTCACCAGTGCAGTTCACCGTCCCCCTGCCCGTCAACAAACACCATTTGTCTACAGATTTCTGGGGAGAGCCCTGGAACTAAAAACAACACAACTCCTAAACTTGGGTTTGATGAAACTTTGGTTGAAGCAGGAGGGTGATCATTTTGATGACTCTTTTATTATGACTGACTAGTTTTGGCACATTTATCTACAAATCACGAATAAAATAAAGAAGAGGATAAGAGAAGATGAGATAAACTTCATTGTGCCAAAGGAAATTTGTCTTGGGCAAAGGCAAAGGAGGTGTCAAAGGCCAAAATAACAAGTAAAATCAAAGCATAATAACCTATAAAAGATACCTCCAAGATGTCCCCTTTGTTAAAGTGCAAAAATGTAGACGTCCATGTTCGCATTTAATGAATTATCTTTCTACAAAACATTATGAACAACCTGAAATGTCTTAAAAAATGTATGTCAGCAAAACAGTTATCAATTATACATGTTAAGATTACAATTAACGTCCAAAGTCATGTCATGGCTGGTTTGGACCATCTGTTGGGCCGGGTTTGGCCCGCGGGCTGCATGTTTGACTGTCAGCTTCCCAATAGGATTGCATACAGCTCCATGCACGGCCGCTGTATTGTGACTATCAGAAGAGACAATCCTCTCAACTATTTCCAGAAATTGTTTAGGTGTTGTTCATTTATACATCTCATTTAAAAAAAAGTCAAACCTTGGTTGGAAAAGTCTGCAATCACCCTTTATGACACATTTTTGAATTCCACCTAAAAATCAGACTCCACCATTGACACTAAAAACTTAATATGGAAATAATGAATGAATGGAAACATTTAACGGCTGCGTAATAACGACCAGTCATAAATTCTATTGAAAACTGAGTTTGAGATGATAAAAAATCCTTTGGATCGTAACTTTAATGTCACCATAAACATCTATAAAAGAACATCACACAGCATTTAATTATCATTATGTGTTTGTCTGCGGGAGCAAAGATGATTCCATCTTCTCCTGAAGGAGTCACAGGTGGTCTGTTCACACAACTGGATCGAAAAGGTGATCATGGTGATCAACACTAGATTGAGATGATCCCATGGGGTTTAAGGTTTTAATGATGTTATTATTTACCACAGAATAGTCACTGTGCATGAGAGCACCAAACTAAACCACACCTGAGTTAGGTCCATCCTGCAGGTCAGTGAAGATGTTTCAGAATCACTATCACTCCCGTGCGCAATCGGCCCCATTCTAAATATAAGGTTTTGACATTGTGGTGATGTGTTGGGCGTCTAAACAAAGGTTAAATAGCAGTAAAATCAATGTAATTACCTTGTCTGTCCACCCGGCCTACAAGACACTAATACCACAATTAATAGGAGGGGGATTGACGGATGGATTAGTGCTATAAACAGACAGAGAGATTATTCTTCTGAGTAACGATGCTCCAAGGAAAGGAGAGGGAAGGAGAGGAGAGGAAAGGAGAGGGGGGAGGGGTGTCCAACTCCCCTGCAGATCCCAATTTCCCTCGGGCTGTTTTCAGGAGGGAAAGGCTGAGTGAAAACAGCACATAATCAGCCAGAGTGAACGCTCCGAGCGAGAGGGACACATAAGAAAGGGGCCGCAGTATTACATCACGGCGTTCGTTGCCATATACCTCCTTGCCTCTTTGCTGACATTTCAAACTGTGACGCAAAGTATCCAGGGTCAGGAGTGATGTCTCACTGCCACAGTTGACCCATTATATTGCTTGAGAGGCAGTGATTATGTTGGCGAGCTAGCGAGACAAAAACACAGAGGCCCAAACAATAGCGGGAGGTCACCTTGATACAGCTGCCTGCCGGAGACGACACTTGAGCGAGGAGAAAATGACTCAATTACAAGCAGGCTCACGGCGGCAGAGATCCAGGACGGAAACAGAGAGGGAGGAGTAAAATAAGGGAAACTAAAGGATGTGGCGTTTGTTAAGCCTTCACACGTTTGATTATGTGCATGCTGCGCCGCACCGCTGAGAAGAATCTGCAAACCAGATTCCCGGATCGTGCTGGGTTCGGTAAACACCTCATAAGTGCCAGCTCAACTCTACGTGGAACGCAAAGTGCAGCTTTGAAATTATACAGCGTTTTCTTTTTGTTTTGTTTTTCTGACAAATGATTCCTCCTGAAAAAAACAAAACACCACACACACTGGATTTGCCCCCATGACAAATTGTCCTTTGCCTGTGACAGGAGCACAAACACAATGGAAGAGGCGGCAGAGGTGTCATGAGGCATAATGTGGGAAGATCCGGTAATATGACTTCATTTGTCGCCACCACCACCAGTTTAATGTCTATTCTGTCATGGAGGAGACAATAGGAGGTGATAATGGGAGTGGAGCCTCATCAGGATCCTGCAGTAAGTAGTTCACAGGGAGAAGGAGCTGGCATCCAGAGTCCAGACATGAAACTATCTTCCATTGAGTTGTTACCATCCATGCAGACAGTCCAACCCCATCCATTCAGCTACATTTGTGTACAAAGTGATGTTCATTGTTGTTTTCTACCTCAAGGTTTTTCAGTCTTGATTCCACATGGTCATGCATTAACAACCTGAGCGCTGAACCATCGCCTGTGAACCTTTCATTGAGAATTAATTACAGGAGCAGAGTTGGTGCATGGGCACATGATGTACACCCCACTCTTCCACTACAGCTTATACGACATCATTTTGTACATTGTGTGAACAAAAATAAGTTCATACATCACATTTTACCCGATGCGTAATCTGTAGGTACCGATGCCGTCCTTGGTGCTTCATTTGAATCCACTCTACTTTTAATCTAAACATTACCACAAACACAAGCTGCACAACTCCTTCTCCGTACCACAAAACGCCATTTGAATGCGCAGCCTGTTTGTATGAGCTCCACCTTCTCTTCCTCAAGCTCCAAATGTCTGACATCTGACGGGCGTCAGGCTGAAGTGACAGCCCTGTCCTCTACATTGCCAGGGGCCCGCTATTTCTATCCACCGTGGAAAACAAGGATTTCTCACAGAAACCCTGAGCCTGATGTGACACCGCTCACCCCCCCCCCCCCCCCCCCCCCCCCCCCCCCCCCCCCCCCCCCCCCCCCCCCCCCCCCCGTTCTCCCCCCCCCCCCCGCCCCCAACAGAACCCTCCCTGAGCCAGGAGCATGTCAGGGACAGTAATTTTTGTCCTGTGGTCAAAGAGACGTGTGACATCAGCGCTCTGCATTGAAGGAACGTGTTGCTGTGGAGTGAGCATCTAGAATCCCTTTTGTTTGATCTCAATCCAAGAGAAGAGTGACCCGAAACTGCGCAGAAAACCATCGTTTGGACGTTCATTTCAAAAAGACTACTGCTGACTCAGCTTTTTCCCTGTTCAAAGAAAACATGGAGATGCAGCTATATCGACACATATTCACTCATGGTTCACCCTTGGCACACAGCTAATGGGTTTCCATCGAAATGGAAGGACATCCACCCTTCACTAGATGACATTGACAATGAAGATGAGAGGATGAATCAGAGGTTCAAGACGAGGATTCCTTTTAGAATTCATTGACAAAAGTGCATGAAGAGTGGTCTTCAGAGCTTTCACTAATGGACTTTGGAGAAGACCCCCAATGTCCTGAAGGGGTGATTCAAAATCGAGATGTTAACAAAACTCCCATCAACCCACAAGGACGAACAGAACTTTCTTTTTTCCTTTTTTTTTTTTCATTCAAAGCAAGTGGACCTTTTCAAACAGGAGAGGACAGAACATTGGGTGTCGACACATAGCCACGTAACAGCGTTTGTGTCTGGGGTCACTGAGGTCACCGGCAGCATCAGGTCAAGTCTAGTCTCATTCAACATAGAATACATTTGGTAGAATGAATGTATAAAAAGTAATGGATTGACAATTATGGTGAATATTCCAGTTCACATCACTTGTAGAAAATCCAGCAGCATCCTCCCAGAGCTCCCACTTGATATGCAATCAAACCTTTCCTGAGCCGTAGAGGCTGATAGAAAAATACATGTCATGTAGTAGAATGAATACACTGTTGGCACCACTAGCCGAGACATTGCTGGGACATATGATTAAAGGTTATTTTAACTATACCATGTACATACGGTAGACATGTACCCATCAGATACCTTTTGTGTCAGGCCCCCTTCGACGGACATGATTTAACGAATTCACTCTGATTCTTTGCAAGTGGATTGCACCTGTGTTGCAGTGCAGCATGAAAGGAGCCCAGGAACAGAAAGTCACATTTGATCTTTTTCATGGGGAACATGTGATGCAAAGGAAGTCAGAAAAAACACAGGAGGAAGAGGAGATTACGTCTCCTCTTTGCGACTTCTTCCCACCTCTGACAAAAATCAGAACCCTTTTGCAGCAGCGACTGAGGCCCCCCCGAATAAGACGATTTAATATGACTGAATAAAAGATAGAGGCTTCATTATGGTGGGAGGAGCGGAGGCACGGAGAGAGAAAAACAATAAAGATGATTGCGTTAAAAAAGAGAAGTCATACGGTGTATTCCCCAGTCACGGTTAAAGTGTTTCTCTACAACTCTATCAGTCTGAGAAATTAGCCCTTGACAGGCTCCCTGTAGACTCACAGGCAGGAGCATGGAGGCCAAAATATATATGAAGCTTTCCCTTCGCCTGAGGCGCCGTCCATGTATTAGCAGTGAGCAGCTGGTTCCTGAGAGGCTGCATACAAATGTACTGATATGAACACGCACAGGTATGAATGCACACACACACAGTGACACACACAGTGACACACATATTAAATGTGTGTGTGTGTGTGTGTGTGTGTGTGTGTGTGTGTGTGTGTGTGTGTGTGTGTGTGTCAATGTGACAAATAGAGACGACAGCTGTGTGCAGACTTTTCAGGGACAAGTGACTGTGCACGTGTGTTTGTGCGTCTGCCTGAAATTCTCCATATTTCAGTCATGCTGCAGATACGCACCCATTCGTCATGTTACAGTCTAATTCCAGTGCAGTAGCGAGGCGCACGCACACACACACACACACACACACACACACACACACACACACACACACACACACACA
>JAFBJT010012587.1:0-13697 GCA_016785325.1 Chascanopsetta lugubris | reverse complement strand
AAATATAATTACAACGCGGGCCAAATTTGGCCCACGGGCCAGAGTTTGACCCCTATGGTGTAGTGTGTAAGATTTGGTAACACGTAGATGTAAAGTTGCATGGTGTACGCATCGCCTCAACCTTACCTCTCGAGCATACAGGAGAACCTATGGAAGCCCTCTGTTGTCAATAAAGCTACAAAGATGTTTACTACATCCACTTTTTCTATTGTTAAAACATGACGGCCTCCATAGAGAGGACCCACTCCTGATGTCACTATATATTAAAGGGATCATTTTA
Source organism: Chascanopsetta lugubris (assembly GCA_016785325.1). NCBI lineage: Eukaryota > Metazoa > Chordata > Actinopteri > Pleuronectiformes > Bothidae > Chascanopsetta > Chascanopsetta lugubris. Next base: position 13,417 of record JAFBJT010012587.1, on the reverse strand, counting down.
GAGTAACGTAAAAGCAAGTCATACATAGAGGTGATTATACATTTGGAAAAATGCATAATCCCAATCTAAGTGACAAAAAATCATACACACTGCACCTTTCATCTCACCATGTTGTAACCTGGTTACTGTAGTTGAGGTCATTGAAGAGGTCATTTTCTGCTGAGTCAACAGATTGCAGGTTCAGTGTCCCACTCCCCTGCTGCAGAGCACTGGTCTGCAGTGCATTTATTTTTGTATCAATCTTCTATTCACTTTGCCTCTAGATCTATGAGAAGAAGCTCTATGGGCCCATATACAGAGATGGACTGAAGTCAGTGTCGGTGAACACCCCGAAGCTGCTGGAGGAAATCATGAGGAACGACGACAAGTTCCCCTGTCGAGGAGACATGTCGCTGTGGAAAGATTATAGAGACATGAGAGGGTTCGGTTATGGGCCCTTCACAGTGTGAGAATACAGAGATACTACACAACATATACATTAAATAACAGTAGAAAATTAAATAAAATAAAATAATTGAAAAAATGTAAATTGAATCAAATGTTTTTAAATACAAATAGGAAAAAGTAAGAAAATAAGGGAACATTAAAAAAAGAAATAGAAATACTATACAACAGTCCTGCATTTTAAACCAACCCCCTGTTGCAAGATAAAACATTGGAACCATGACCTTTTTATCAAGTTTTTTTTTTACCTTCACTCAATTCAATCAATCAAAGCAATTCAACTCATTGTTGTAGAGCAGACCTTGACAATTAGTGGCCTGCAAGCCAAATGTGGCCCAAAACCAATCTATGAGTGGCCCACCCCGTCGCACTACAAAAAAGGACAAAATTAAAACATATTAATAAAAAAATATATTTAAAAAAAAAAGGTCTGCACTATTTTGTTTTTCATGCACTTTTAACAAGTTATATTTACTTCCCCTCCCCAAATATTGCCACTCAAAGCAGTGACTCAACTGGTGGGTCCGGACCCAAAAGTGGGTCGCGCAGTCATTTTCAGTGGGTCGCGGCCCTTTGACTGGAAAAAAAAGTTGCTCCTGTGCTTTTATTTTGAAAGGGATTTTTAATACATCGGAGTGTCATCCATTCAAACTCCTTAAAAGTAGGTGGCGATGAAGCCCTGTAATGCAAACATACACTCACAGTTTCACAGATAGACAAAAACCTGCAAAGTTTGTTCCCATATGCTAATTGACCAAAAAACAAAACGGTTCGACACGAGCTACATGAAACTGATTCGGGTTGTGGTTCGTCATTACGAGGTGATGGTGGGTCCCGAGCCCACCATGCACTTCTGGATGTGCCTGTATCAGATGTGACCAAATTTGAAAGGAAAACACCAGTCATGGTGTCATTCCAGTTCCAGGCTGTAGGGGTAATAGTTCAGTGTTGGTGTTTGCAGGGAGGGGCAGCAGTGGTACCACCTGAGGGTGATGCTGAACAAGCGAATGCTGCACCCCAAGGACTCTGCACAGTACGCGGGTGCCATCAGTGGCGTGGTCACAGACTTCATCAAGAGGATCGAATACCTGCGTCAGAGCAGCCCTACAGGAGATCTGGTGACCAACATGGCAAACGAGCTCTATCGCTTCTCACTAGAGGGTTTGTAGAGAATCTGAAACTATTCAAATTCAGGAATGTTGAAAAACTGCGGATTGAACCTTTAAACCCTCTCTACACAGGCATCGCCTCCATTCTGTTTGAGACCAGGCTGGGCTGCCTGGAGAAGGAGATCCCTGCAGGTACACAGGAATTCATTGACTCCATAGGTCAGATGTTCACCAACAGTATGCCTGTGATGGTGATGCCCAAGTGGAGCCGCAACCTGCTGCCATACTGGGAGCGATACATCGCCGGCTGGGAGGGCATCTTCAGCTTTGGTGAGTAAGTTAAAGGTCCAGTGTATGAAATTTATATGCAATTGTTTTTTTATTTTCATTGGCAAAAATGGGACATGGAATAATCAACTGGTGTTATTATGGGTCTTTGATCACCTAAATGTATGGATGGTTTTAAACCTTGAAATTCGAGTGGAGGCAGCCAGTTTTAATGACAACTGAATGCAGGTCCTCCTACATGATTGGGAGAGAGGGATTTGGTTGGTTATTCAATTGCAATACGCAACTTCCCCACTAGGTTTCACTTAATTCCATGTATTTATTTAATGTGACCAATTATTCAGATATTTCCTCTAGAAAAATAATGAGAACATTTCCCTAGCAAGGGTAAATATTACACTGAAATATATAATATGAATCAAAGTCATAATCAAAACAAAGGATATTCGTTAATATTAGATATAAATTCAAGGCATAATTTCCTTTTATTCAAGATTCTGTCCCATTAAATATATACACACTGGACAAAAATATAAACACAGCACCTTTGTTTTTGCTCCCATTTTTCATGAGCTGAACTCAAAGATCTCAAACATTTTCTATATACACAAAAGACGGATTTCTCTCAAATATTGTTCACAAATCTGTCTAAATCTGTTAGTGAGCATTTCTCCAATGCCAAGAAAATCCATCCCACCTCACAGGTTTGGCATATCAAGATGCTGATTAGTCAGTGTTGCGAAAATGTTCTTTCTGCCTGGATTCAAGGAAAAAGACTGAAGAAGTTGCATACATCAAAGTTTTAATCTTTGGCCAAAGAGGAAGACACATAAACAGAACAACATGGCAAAAATGGTTTGAGTAAATGCCCCCCTGAACACAGGTTCCAGTCCCTATTGGAACCAATAGGAACTGGAACCCTGAGAGATCCCCCTCTCTCAGGGTCTCAGTTGGACATCTGTCACAGCAAAGTTTCACACTCACATAATGAACAAATCAGTTGACAAGAACAGGTGCTTTGACATGTTACTCAGTCATCAAATGCAAACCACACTATTGTCTCCATCCCGGCAGAGGTTAATCATCTGTGATCTCTGAGAGGAGGGGCTTTCATGAGACTCTCCCCAGAGGGAGACAGGTTACAGGTTAAAGATCTGTCGAGATGATAAAGTTTTTTCCACAAGATCAAACACAAATGAAAACATTGTTGTGTTGGATTCTATATTAAAAACACACTTCTGGTCTTATTCAAGCCAAAGATCTGATCGATAAGAAGATGGAGGACATTCAGCAGCACGTGGACAACAGTCAGGATGTGGAGGGAGAGTATCTGACCTATATCCTGTCAAACACTGAGATGAGCCTGAAAGACGTGTACGGCAGCATCACTGAGCTCCTGTTGGCCGGAGTGGACACGGTAAAGAAGTCAAAGCAATCGAGCCTGATGTTTATACTTTTACTTTCTGCAAGTGAAATTCATTGTTTGAATATATGTTTATACTCAAACTTAAATACATATGGGAATCATGATGTCTAATGATGGGAATTCCAGTTCCTCTCACTGAGCCAGATCATTTGGCTCAGCTCACCATGAATATCCATCTCTCAAACGGTTCTTCATTCTACCAATTATATCTTTTATAATTCGGCCTAATCTAGCACTGTTTTGACTTGTGATGTGTTTGACTTACTTTAAAAAAAAAAAAACATTTATGAATAAACAGCTGACGGACAGTGAGTTGACTCCCATCGTTCACTTAAAAGAGCCAGCTATTTGAACCTGCTCATCCGGTACCCACACATCACGAGTTCAGTCATACTGAAACTCCAAGGGTGTTTAGTTAGTCTATTTTGATCAGCTGTAAACGACATGTAGAGAGGACGCGCCTCGGGCATTAATGATGCCAGAGGAGTGTTTTTTACATGTTGTTTGGAACGTGACTCTTTTCCCTGATTGGCAGGGTCTCAAGTTTATTTTGTGAATTATTAAAGATTCTCTTTGCTCGTTCAACATTTGGCTATTTTGTCTATGATGCCTTATTTATTTTGTAAGCTAAGCAGTTCAGTTGCCATATTTTGTAGTAATTCCTTACCTGATGATGCTGTCCAAATCCGCATCATTATGTGGTTGCCACCACTGCACAAGCTTGAATAATACCATTTCTGCTACTGTCGAAAATGTTAATTATTGTTGTGTCTTCCATCAAAGATCTCATCTGTCCCCAAACCAAAACTACTCACCTGCTGTGACTCGATCTCAGACATCATGCGCCATTCCTACTTTTTAAACACACGTTGCACACCACATGTTACTTATTAGTGCCTCTTTGTGTGTTCAGACGTCCAACACCCTCACCTGGACTTTGTACCTACTCTCCCGAGACCTTCAAGCCCAGAACAGACTTCATGAAGAAGTATCCTCAGTCGTACCTGCAGACCAGAGCCCCTCTGCTGCTCAGATCACCCAGCTGCCATATTTAAGGGCCGTAATCAAGGAGGCACTGAGGTATGAGTAATGTACTGTAAAACCATGGCATCAGATTGTATACATAACTTACTCTTGTATCGCAGGATGTATCCTGTGGTTCCTTTAAATGCCAGGATCTTTGCAGAGAAGAACATCGTGATTGGTGGATATCAGTTTTCAAAGAAAGTAGGTTTGTAATGTATTTTTAAAAGTGCAATCTTCTTTTTCATTTGCCCAATATATGGATTTTATGTTTTCTGCTCCCTGTCCAGACTGCGTTCACACTTGCCCACTACGCCATCAGTCATGACGAGGACACGTTCCCAGAGCCCTTCACTTTCAAGCCAGAGAGGTGGCTCCGTGACGGCCGCAAGCTGCCTCACCCATTTGGTTCCATCCCCTTTGGCTTCGGAGTCAGAGGCTGCGTCGGTCGACGGATCGCTGAGCTTGAGATGTACATGCTTGTCTTTCAGGTAAAGAAAAAAGTCCTATAACCATAAAGCCCAAAAAACGTTTTTTTCTCTTTTCGATCACCTATAAAGAATGATCTGGTCAATCAGGTGTCATGACAGAGTAATGGCAGTAACCTCATGTTTCTTTGTGTCGCTCTCAGATGATCAGACTTTATGAGGTCAAACCAGATGCAGCGATGGGACAGTTAAAATGCATCTGTCGCACTGTCCTGGTCCCAGATCAGCCTGTGAACCTTCACCTGGTGGCCAGAGGATGAGACAGTGGGGATTGATATGTTGTGTTTATACGTGTCTCTAAGAATGTGTGATGATTCTGGATGGGTCTGTAGCAGCAGGTTTGAAAGCGTTTCATATCATGTTTAATCGTGTACATCTTATATTTGTTTTTAAGACTTCAATTTATGTTCCATCACATTTTATGAATCCACTCAGAAATGTTGTGTTACTTAACGTAATCCCTGGTACTTTGATAACAGAGTGAGGTGTTTCACTATGGGTATCGCCTTGGCGTGACCTACCATGGAAGCTCCAGTGACACCACGTCTGTCTTTAACAGAAAGGTCGACGTACGCGGGGACCTGCAGGTTTCTTTCCGTGCTTAGAACGTGCTTTTGGAACTGATGGAATTGGGTTGGAACAAGGGGGCTGGGAGAACCTTGAACTGCCAAAGCCCCCTGAAGTCTGGTTGTTTGCTCCACCTCCCTCACTGTTTGCCTCTTTGACGGAAGGGGAGAGGATGGAGTGGCGTGTGGGGGACAGTTTTTTGTAATTGTATAATCACCGGAATGTATGACTTTCTTTTTACATGACCCCAAAATGAACCCTTTTATGTATATTTACATCAGGAGCAGATCCTCTCTGTGAGAGCAGCCATTTACAGTAGCCCAGAGCAGACATATTAAACATCTTAATGGTAATGTCAACTGAGGGCAGCTATAGGTTTTCTTGCATGCTCGATAGGGTCGTGTGAGGTGAGGGATACAACACGCACCTTTACCAATAGATGTCACCAAATTTTACACACTGCACATTTAAAGTGAAACTGAATTAAAAGAAAGTGAAGAGCTCAAAAGGCTTTTCAATGAAATACAATCCTGAAATGTAAATCGCTCACGGTGGACTTCTTGCATATAACCTTTTTAGACCACTTTTGATGAAATGTAAAAAAAAATCAATCATTAAAAAATACTTTAACAAAGTGTGGTCTTCATTATTGGTTAAATATCTATAAAGTGTATTTACTTCTAGGTGCCTACGTGAGTTGATTATTGTATCATTGAGTCTAACCGGTTCTCATGGAGTTTGTGTAGCCATGGCTTCGCACCGCTGCTTCCTTAGCAACCGCCCTAGCAACATCACCACTAGTGTTTTGGTTGGTACTCTAACTTCATGGTAGCGTCTAATGACTGTGCCAGAGTTAACATGAGCTCAGCCAAACAGAAAACAGAGAGGAAAACTAAGGATGGCACAGTCTTACCGCACATCTCACCCAAGGTAAGATTAGCTAACACAAACAATACAAAGTACAACAGACCGGAAATGGTATTTGTACAACTTTATTGGTATCGTGTGCCACTGTAATCTAATATTTGTGTTGATACCCGACAGCTAAGGTGACGATAACTAAAAGGCTTAAATCATCTACACTGAATTGGAACGCTATTAATTCTCACAAGAATTGGACATAGTAATGTAGATAAGCTTTACACCATATCTAACAGACAAGCCACCGGAGTCCCACACTTCGGTAAAGACAGAAACAGATTCACAGATTCGGACTTCTCGGTTCAATACCTCCGCAACGGAATGGTGTAAAATTCCAGTTGATGGCTCGTGAGAATCCCTGTAACGTAGCAGACGAGCTCCAGCCGTAGTTTTGACCCGATAACCCGTTTACCGTGTTTCGGAAACAACACTGTCCCCAGTGCGCTGCAGCCGAGCGCCTCTGTCCATCCTTCTGTGAGCTACTAGCTAAGGGACCGTCTACAAATTGCGGCACAAGGAAGAACGTGATGGAAATAAAGTGAATGACTCGGCATTTCCTGCTTTATCAACATGAAAATCGTTACAGTTACAAAATTTACAATTCAGTGAATGTCCTAGTTGTTTATAGGTCTGCACTCTTTTGACCACTATCTTTGGAGTGACTTCCATCTGGAGTATTAGCTGTGTTTCTCACTTTACGCATGGATGCGTACAGGAACTGAACTCATTCACGTATGATGATCATCAGTGGATAATAATTATAATGATACTACTACTACTACTACTACTACTACTACTACTACTACTACTAATAATAATAATAATAATAATAATAATAATAATAATAATAATAATAATAATCACTCCACCACCCCTATTGACCTGTAGGAGTCAGGGCAGAGGAGCACAGGGAGTGAGAGGGGAGAGACCTCTACTGGAAAGGTGAGTCTGAAGGATTTCACAGTATATAGTTATTTGGGATGCAGACAGTCTTGGAATTTTATGGAGCCCGTTATGAATATGAAATATGAAACATTTCAGACAAGGTGCACCATATAAGACTTATTTAGACTTATTTAACACAAGCTTTTATTTAGGAGAGTAATGATTAGAAAGTGGAGAAAGCCAAGCAATGTACAGTATATATGTGTGTGTGTGTGTGTGTGTGTGTGTGTGTGTGTGTGTGTGTGTGTATCTCCTAGGGGGCTACACCTCACCTGTTTTTAAAACCTAGTGACACTCCTGCCGTAGACACACTGATATTCATACTACATCCCACTATTTTCAGAAATAAACCATGGCTTAATTTGTATTCATATTTCAGAATATTAATCATATTTATCAGTCAATAGCTCCGCCCCCTGAGCCCCGAGGGTCAACACATTCATCTGACTGATGAAGGGTGTCCTCATTATGCTACTCCAACAAAGAATCTGTAACTAAAAACTTCTCTTAATTTTTAAAAGATTTTTAAGTACGGTAATAATAAGAAAGACATTTTGGTCAATAGCTCCGCCCCCTTACATTCCAGGGTCACCATATTCACATGACTGATAGAGGGTGGCCTCGTGATGCTACTTCGATAAAGAATTCGAGAATACAAACCTTCCTTGAATTTTTTACATTTTTTACGACAGATATTTACATATTTTGGTCAATAGCTAAGGGGGTGGCCTTTACATCCCAGGGTCACCATTTTCACCGGACTGATAGAGGGTGCTCCCCTCATGCTAGTGCAGCTGAACACAGTAGTTATGCTATATGCTACTATATAGAGCGTCACATTGCATAGGTTTTAAATAATGATGTCACCACTTAATTTGGTTAAACTACAGGACAATTACTTTTTGCTGAAAATGTTTATTACTAATAACAACAACTACTACTACTACTATGACTACTACTATTACTACTACTTCTATTACTATTCATTTTAGTCATAGGCACCGTTCAGGACACCCTTTGAGGTTTATAGGGCAGTAAAAAGCAGGCATTACTCAACATGATTCCAAAATATGCATTAAAGAACTATGCAAAATATGAATTGAATATAAATAATTCATATATTAAATAGTCCTCTGTCCAGATCCACAGACCAGAGCCGTGTAGAGAAAAGCCTTCGTTTTCCCGGTTTCCTCCAGTGGAGCAAACATTTCATGGAAGAGAAGACGCTACAAAAAGTGTGTCATTACAAATTATAACTAATTATTTAAAAAATGATTTCAAATAACTGCTTTATGTTGTCTTTAAACTGTCCAATCTGTCCTAAAGATGTGACAAGTGATGTGACGGACCCCAGGTCAACAAAGAGTAACCTGATGTTGAACAAAGGGGCGGGGCATCCCTCCTCTTCCAAACGCCGCCTAAGGAGCAGCTCCAAACTCAGTGACAAGCAAAGGAAGCTGCGCAGATTTGTCATTGATTTTTATAGGTGAGTTGCATCATCTTTTAATAGACTTCCAGGTTTTTTCTTAAACTACATCCCTCAGTATGTATATCAACATGTAAGGGTCATTTTTGTTATGTTTTCTTAATATTTGCTTTTTACACCTCCTGCCATCTGAGGGAGCAGTGCCGCTAAACCTGTCAATCACACACCGGAGGTAAATTAAGAAGCGGCATTATGATTCACAGGTGGTTGTTGTGTGGAGTGAGCAAACATCTTTAAGCGCATGGCACTGCATTGCATGCTAAAAAAAAAAATTCTTTGTTCCATTTCATTTTACAGTCAACTGGAAAACAGTGTTATGTCATTTATTATTGAAAACTTTCGTTGATAAATATTTTGTTTATACTGGAAATAAGAGGATATTGTTCGCATTAAGTTGTATAGATATTCATTCCATAAATCAGAATCCATGACTCATACCATGGGAGATTGGTGAGATTGGATTTCTTTTTTTTTATCCTGATTCCTTCCAATTTTTTTGAAGTCCCTTGAAAGGTACAGTGTGTAGGATTTAGTGACATCTAGTGATGAAGTTGTATGTTGCAGCTGAACACCCCTCACCACAGCCTTGCCCTTCGAAGTGTGTAGGAGAACCTGTTAGCATTAAAACTCATGTAGATATAAATAAAACGTTCAATCTATGGACAACAACTCATGGATTTAGGAGATTGTTCTCTCGTACGTAACTCATCTGATTATTTTAATTTGGATTTCTAAAAATAAAAGAACTGAAAATTGTTTCACCTAAATCTTACACACTTGCACGCTTTTCTTTTTAGTCATCGACAGCAGCGGCAGAAAGAGGAGGATGAAGATGGGGACTCTCCACCGAGCGACTCCCCAAGAATCGAACAAAATGAAGTGGTAACAAGTGGCACACGATGAGTGAAATGTTTAGATTGCACCACGGAGAGTGCACAGTTATGAGGGGTGTTACATTTCAATTCATATCCAGCACCAGTGTAATCTCAATGAAGTCCTATGTCTTATGTCCTGTCAGAGATATAATTACTTTGTCCAGCATGGGATAGACCTGAAGCACGTGACTCCCATCGAGGAATCCTGGCTGGAGAATATCCAGAAAAAAATCCCAGGTCACTTGAGGAGTGTGAGGTCGTCAGTGGAAGAGCTGATCAGTGACGTTAAGAAGGATTACTTGTTCACTGTCAAGTCAGCGATGGGTATTTACTCTATTTACTGTCGACTTAATATTTGTAGTGCATAAGAATCTTGTGAGGAAACATTAATGGTGGGATATCGGGTTCCCTCTTTGATTGCAGTGAAATATGCATTCAAAGACACAGTGGAAAGTTCGGAGGATGAAGTCAAAGATCTTCCCCCTCACAGACTTGAGTAAGGGCTTCAATGATGAATCATATGAAGCATTTCAAGATTTATCTCAATTGTTCCCCTCTGTCAGACTGCAGGTTTTCCCAAAGCCATGGAGAACATCCTTTGTCCAAGCACGGAAAAGAGTGAGAGGTCATCTTCATTCTATCAACCCCCTGATGGTGAATGTGCAGAAACTTTGGCTCGGGACCTATAAGTACGTACGGTTGAGTATTATTCAACTTTATTCAAATCACTCAGTGTGTTCTACTCTATGTATCATTTGCTGTTTTAATGTCGGAGCTGAGGGGCAACCTCCGGTGCAGACGGATGAAGCACTATCAGAAGTTAAAAAACTTGCAGTTCATAGGGTAACCACTGGGGGCTGACTCCAAAAGGGAGTAAAATGTACAATGATCAACTTCAGGTGAATGAAACATGTTTAAAGTCTGGTACAAACTTGGGTTTTGGTCTTCATCAGTCCCACATTTTCCTGTGACGGCTGTACATTTTTCTAATTCGCTTTTATTTGATCAATGTTTGAAATTGCGCATATTTGAGGGCATGGCTTCTTGACCGACAGCCGTGATGCGACGGCACCATGAGCCCACCCACAGCTCTATGTGTGTTCTGTCTCTATGGTTGTTTTTGAATGGACCGGGAACCAGAGTTCAAATCTACTCTACAGAAACGGAAACGGATGACGTCGTGAACGCGACGTCCATCTTTATCTTCCGTCTAGGGTTGTAGCATGGTGCAATATGAGACTGGTGTGACTGAGGCGTTTCTGACATTTTCCAATCATGTTGCCGTCTTGGATGACCCTCTTACAGAAATCTGCGCCTGGTTGATGTAGAAGAGTTCCAAAACAGAGGAGACTCCATGGAACTTTCTGTGTTTCAGCAAATCGTGAGCAAACATATGGACAGTGCCAGAAGAGTCCTCATTTCAGAGTGAGTCCGTATTCGCATTTAACTCTAACAGTCCTGTTCTCGGTTTCTTTAGGGTTTGCAAATTCAATACAAATCCACTGAAAGTGATTTTTGCTGTTTTCTAATCCAGTTGGTTACCGGAGGTGCAGAACATTTTCCAGCTTGGGGCCAGAAAGGAACTGGTGCCCTCCCTCCAAAAAACAGCTAAGCTGTCGTCATTCTTCAACTGTGTGGCGACACTGATGACCTCCCACCTGCAGAGTCTGGCTTTAGACTCAATGAGGGACTATACAAACCTCATTTCTTCAGACCATGTGAGAGAAAACCCCCAAAAAACGTGAGGCCATATAAGAGGCGAGGAAAGGATGACTTTTTCTGAATTTATTTTCACAGTCTGAACAAGCCAGCAAACATCCAGGCTTTGTGCTGCATCTGATCCTGGAGGACAGAGAGATCAAGTTTGAGCCTGACTTTAAAGTTTTAGAGGAGGGCATCATCGGCGTTTACAAGGACATGCTCAGGTCTATCAGCTCGCTGCCTCGTGTGGAGACCAAACTCAACTCTGAGCTGGTAAGAGGGAGTATTTGTCTGTGTGGCATCTATGTAAAAACCCCACACTCAAAAAATGTATTTCAAGAAAAGGAGACAGGAGAAGGCGAGGAGAAAAGACAATGATGGTATCTAAAACAAAATACACGATGACAGCATACACCTAAAGTCCATTACCGGAACTGAAAACAAAACAGTGGAAACAAAAAGCCCTGTGAAAAGGAACAGGGGAAAAGAATAATCTTGGTCAAACTAGAAGCAACAAGACAAGAAAAAGCTTGACAGCTCAGCAGGATCAAGTTACACGGAGACGCTGGTACGTTTTTATGAAGAAACAAAGTGGCAACAGGACAGGGCAAAACACAGACATACGTATGTATACACGGGGTAATGGGACACAGGTGGAGCACATTAGGGCGGGGCTGAAAACCACACAGACAGGAAGCAAGAGGCAGGAAGAGCAACTGAGCGGAAAAGAGAGGAGAGTAACTCTTCAAAATAAAACACAGGAAGCGCAAGACGTGACACAACGCGCAGTGACTTCAGCTCGACACTGCAGACGTGGCACGAAGCGAACATTTAACACAAGACTCGCGTGAATGACGGGACATGACAACAATCCACACCCTCTCTTCTGTGAAAACCTCAATCCAAGTTTTGATCGGATCCAGAATTTAACATTGACATAGTAAAGTCCCTCTAGAAATCTCCTGCATTCATTCAAAAATCATCCAGTCCCTCATTACATCAAGTTCAAGATCCTCTGTCTCTCGAAATCTTGTCCCTTGTGCCCTTGTTGGAAATGTTGCCTCAGGTTTGCAGGCTGTCTCCACTGCTTTGCCAAAATCCTGATATTAGGTTGTTTAAAATTAGAGCAGCTTGTCATAATATCGTGCACTTTATACCTCTAGCGTGAGCCCTACATTTTCGTCTCTCCAGCCCAGCTCCCGGTTCAACAACACACTGAAGCCCATCATCCTGCCAAAGATCCTTGAAGCCCACCTGGAGGAGGTGCGCCGGGTGTTCTGGGCTGAGTGTCTCAGGCCTGAGGAGTACGTCCACCAATATGATAAATACGCCTCACTGGTGTCAAAGCAGGCCGATGAAGATGTGGACCAGTTCCTTCTCGAGCAGCACTGCTTTGATGAACTTATGACAGAGGTGATTCGCTACAAGGAGCAAGCTGACCAGATCCAGTTCAAGACACGTGAGGTAACTCGAGCTTATTATAACCACATTTTAGATTGTGAGCTAAAACATAGAATCAAATGACACAAAACGAATGCGTTAATCATTGATGAATATTAAAATAAATCCCGACAAATCCAGCATCAATCTTGAATCCCGATGGTGACCATGAGTGCGACTGCTTTGGGGTCTAGGTGGCGCGTCTCGGCTTGTTTGAGGTCCACTCCTCTCGCCTCATCCATTCTCTGGCCTGGCGCGCTCAGGATCTACAGAAGAAGCTTGTCGCGCGTATGCTGAAGGACCACCAGGAGATCAACAACAAGTCAGTCACTTCATCGTTTTCACTTCTCAATTCAGAACTGCACGGCGCGAGAGTGCAGGACTCTCTGCAGAGCAATGGAATGATGTCGAAATGCAACTGAAGTACACGAGACTTGACGCCTGGTCTTAATGGGCCACCTTTGATTTTTGACATTTTTGGCAAGATGAACGTATATTTGCACATGTCACTGACTGTATGTGTCACAGGATTTGTCGTGAGTGTGAGGAGATCGCAGCGAAGGCCCTGAGCGCCCCATCCAACACACAGGCGCTGATGAAGCTGAAGGTAACGGCACCAAGTTCTTGTCAAACAAACAACTGATAGATATGCTGTAATGTCTCTCACACCGTTAAAGTCGGGAATGACTTGCTTCTATTAGAAT
>JAFBJT010012505.1:0-19689 GCA_016785325.1 Chascanopsetta lugubris | reverse complement strand
AATATGTGGGAGCATACATACACATACACAGGTATCTGTAATGGTACTTTCTTTTTATGATTACTGCAAAGTTTATTGATTGTATTGTGCGCAACCATGTCTCATCACATGTCTCACCACTTCACTGCCAGGAAAGGATTTATACAGGGTTTTGTAGTTTATTTAAGATTTTCATTTCTACTCTACCTACCTATCTATCTATCTATCTATCTATCTATCTATCCACCTATCTATTTATCTATCTATCTACCTATCTATCTATCTATCTATCTATCTATCTATCTATCTATCTATCTATCTGCCTATCTTTTTATCTATCTATCTATCTACCTATCTATCTATCTATCTATCTATCTATCCACCTATCTATTTATCTATCTACCTATCTATCTATCTATCTATCTATCTGCCTATCTTTTTATCTATCTATCTATCTATCTATCTATCTATTTATCTATCTATCTAACATTTTGGAAACACAGACATTTACGATCCTTCAGGGCAGAGTGACCCTGTGTCTTTTTGGAAGTTCACACTATATTTTTTCACACTTTGTGGATAATTGTTTTGACATGAATGAATGAATTGAATAAACCATTAAAGGTCACACACCATGAGTGCATTTTTTTAAATGAAGTTTAATAAACTATCAGTTATTGTGACAGTGTTGACGGTCCATCATACTGTCGACAGGAGAGGGATGCTGATTCATGGGTGTGATGGGGTGAACTGTTCACGGGAGCATGAATGAACTGTAAAGACCCTGTGGGAGGAGGAGGAGGAGGAGGAGACACGAGTGGACTCTTCCTCATCATGTGTCCTAACGGATCTGGATGTTCCGCCCACTACTCTCTGCCTCCTTTGTTAAAAAAAAAAAAAAAAATAATAGGAGGAGAGTGACGGAATAAAATGAAGTCAATTATACAACATACCGGCGGCCGCTCTCCCTCCGCTGCTCCCTCCTCTTCCCCATCTCCACCACTACTACAGCTGGTGCCTCCACATGCGCCGCGCCGCCGCGTAGCCTCCACCGGCACCAGTCTGTCGGCATGTCGGCCGGCGGCTCCGAGGGGACGGGGGACCGGCAGGAAGGTAGGCAGGCACACTGCCATGACCGTACCTAATGTTTTTGTTTTTTGTTTTTTTACCAGCAACTTCATTTATTTCGAGCGTTTCAATGCCCCTCTGTCTCATTATCAGGCTGTAAAGTCACTTCTCTAGAAAAAGTAGTTCCTTGCTACTTGAGGTCGTGTTTTCGGGCGTAGATGTGGCAGAGAATTGGTTTGAGCGCGTTGTATTTTTTTTGTTTGTTAAACTTTATTGTGTCCTGGCACTCATGGCTGGTTAGTGGTTAGCCGTCTAGCTTGAATTGTGAGTGTTACACTCCGATAAAGGAAGTGACGGTTCACTTGAGGCTCCGCTACCTGTTGCACCTGCCCTTTAAAAAGCCGCCGGTGAAAAGTCACAAATGCGGAGCCGGTGTGTGACCGGTGTCCATTCATCAATCCCGGTTTACGTGCTCGTCTCCGCCGAATACGCGCGCGGACGGGGAAGCCTCGTCCAGCCTCAGTGGTGCTGGAGGGAGTGAGGGAGTGAGGGAGGGAGGGATGAGTGCACGTGAGTGTGACCATGGCAACAAGTGTTTGTTTTTTCATGTCGGTGCCCCAAAGGAAAATATTTCAAAGGCATCCGAAATTCAATTTAGATGGAGTTGAGATTCTATTCCACTGAATTGTCCTCCGCCGAACTGCCTTCTGGGAGTTGGAGTTGAAGTCACGTGCTCCTCAGGGTTCGTCCCCTCAGTGGCTGCGGTGCAGCTCTGTTCAAAACTAGGTCAGTAGATCAGTGGAGCAGCGCTGCCCACAAGTGCCAGCAGGGGGAGCACGTTCACATAAATGCAGTCACGTTCCAT
Source organism: Chascanopsetta lugubris (assembly GCA_016785325.1). Classification (NCBI taxonomy): domain Eukaryota; kingdom Metazoa; phylum Chordata; class Actinopteri; order Pleuronectiformes; family Bothidae; genus Chascanopsetta; species Chascanopsetta lugubris. Next base: position 17,777 of record JAFBJT010012505.1, on the reverse strand, counting down.
TGAGGAACTCATCAAGACACAGCAGCTCCAGACTTGAATGGAATCACGAGTGGATTTGTTTGTCATTAACGTGCCTTTTCGATCAAACATAACTCCTATTGTCTTTTTACTGTAATTATTTTATTTACATGTTTTTTTTATTCATTTCATTTTCCGGTAAGCTAACCTTTGGGCAGCATATGACACACATTTGATTTTACTGTCTGAAAATGGAATTAATTTAGATATTATAAAGATCTAGAAAGGATCATAGGTGGTTTGATTCCAGCCAGGCACCTAGTATTGATAACAACCCCCCCCAAAAAACAAATACTATTCAACTGTGATATTAAGCAAGTTTTTTATTTATTACTTTTAAGGCTCCTTAATTTCTCGGATGTTTTAATTCCCTGTCTACTGACGTGCAGCTTGCAGTCTGCAGCAGGGATCAGCTGTCATCTCCGACATCTCGACTGAACATGTCAGGGAGGCAGACACTGGCCATCTGGGCTCCAGGGCTCTGGGGTGAATCACCTGAGGAAAGCCCTATATCAGCTTTAAAAATAGGTTTCTATTTTTACTCTGGCATATTGCAGGATTTACATGCATTAACTTTTGTTTGTATGTATGTATTTCATTATCATTATTATTATTATTATTATTATTATTTATTATCATTACACGCTAAGGAATAATACTACTGAAAGCATAGATAAATGAATAAACAGATAAATACATTATCTTTTACCAGTGATAAACATACAATGTAAGAACTAACCCTAAGTGAATAAACCGATAAATACATTATCTTTTACCAGTGATAAACATACATTGCAAGAAATAATCCAAAGTGAATATACAAGTATTCAGTAACTTTTTTAACCTTTTGTGAACAACAACGTTGAGAAAACATAACCTTTTAGTTTTTGAATGTACGCCGGATGGTCAGCGAGAACCAAAGTGACCTACTTGTGCAGGATGTTATAAATCATGATAAGACATGGTAACATAAGCTATTTGCTGATTCCTCCTTTCCAGCACCATACAGTGAACCGCATCAGGATTTTAAAAATATCCTGGCCACTAATATGCTCCCTGGACTGTCTTTAAAACATTACCACGATTAGATATTGTAAAAGAGTTTGATTTAAAATGTGTGGGCGCCGTATCTGCCAGTAAACTTACACCAAGTGCAAATATTTAGAGTTATTTAAAAAAACATTCTAGAGTTCAGTGACCAGCCCCATTTCCACAACAATGGACAAAGGACTCTTAAATAAAACCTTCTGTCATAGAGAGCGTATTGTTTATAAGTTCTGGCCTAGAATCTTTATTGCCTGCTCGACGGACCTATTTTCCTGCATATCTTCAGCTTCCTGTTGGAAGGCATTATTTAAATGACAACTACATATTATCGCACACTGTGGGAAACAGTCTGCATGTGCCCTTGTGGTGAGTTATAGGTACTTCTAGACATAACCTAGAACACATTGTACCGTAACTAGGGGATTTAAAGCTGCCTTCCCATGCAAGGCCCTGGTCCTCGTGGTCAGGCTCCTGGAGGGCAGCAGATCTAATCATCAAGTGGCTCAGAAAAAAGTGTCATAAAAGATAAATAAAAGTCTTGACGTCCATCTGAGGTGTTATTACACCTTCCGTATGTGGCAAATGTCCTCCAAAGAGCTCTGCTGACCGCGTGGAATATGTCCCCGTCATTTGAAATGCATTCATCCTCAGAGAGGGTGAGTGACTTTTCTCTAACCCGCACCCACTACAAGCTGCACACTTGACCCAACAATTTTTCTACACAAACACCGCTATGCACAGTTAATGGAGGGAGGAGCTCAAAGTTCTAAGAGCCATTCTGTGCATTTTCCTTTGACACTAGAGTGGGATTGTTGGGTTGTTTTTCATGCTCATATTTGTGGGGAGAAGCGTTTAAAGTAGTGTTGTAAAGGATTTATCAAGCATTGCTCCGCTTTGATGAAATACATCTGGATTGTTTGTGAAGCAAGAAGCGTTAACATTTCAGAGGAAGTTGGGTGGAAGAGGCTTTCAAGATTGCTCCTTTTCAGTTCTTGATTTTACAGTCATAAAGCTGTGTGTGTGTGCGTGCGCGCGTGTGTGCTAGTATCTTTCTATCTTAGAACAAGTCCATACAAAGATGGAAAACCAGTTGTGTGTGTGTGAGAGAGGGAGAGAGGTGCCTTCCAGTATCTGTTTATTTGTCTTATAGTTATTTATTTCCAATATAAGCAAATCCAGACATTGACATATCTTCGAAATCTAAAATACAAACACACTGGCACCAATAACAGCTGCTATAGTGACTCACACCATACAGGGTGTTGACATGTGAAATCCATTTCACGAGGCACTCATCTCACTAAGGTGAAAAACTCCAGCAAAAACCTAATTACTCAGCACTTTTCCATTTTTGTGTCTCCTCTGTATTTTTGAGTCTTTTCTGGATTATGTTGCTGTTTCTGTTGCGTTTTTGTCTTGTGTGTGGTCACCGGCATCTGTGAGGCCTCAGCAGTGATTGTATGATGTGTATGTATCTGGCGTTGCATCTGTTGTATAGTGTGTGTGTGTGTGTGTGTGTGTGTGTGTGCATTTGGTGGTTGTCTTTGAACTAGTCTTGTGTGTCCTTGGGGCTCATTTCGTCAGCTTGATTCCATTTTTCGAAACGTGTTGGGATTTACTTTACAAAATGGTGCAAACGAAATGCATCGCGCGCAAAAACCATTGAGTGTCGCGTGACCCTGTATTTGATCAGGATTAGACGTACATAGAAGATGAGGTGAGTGCACTATTGTTGATGTAGGAGCTGAACGTGGAGCCGGAATGGCTCGGTGAAACTGCGCTCGGAGCTGTTGACGCATCTGGAGCCTGTGGCCTCGGAACAGTTATTGTATGAAGGAAGTGCTTCTCTCCGCTCGAGTCTGAAGGTTGTGCTCAATAGACTGTTCTGCTTTTGATGGATTTGCTGCAGAGGAGGGCCTCTCAGTGCAAAATAGCTGAAGATGGTGCAGATTTTTCACACATGATAACTCACGTGACCCGAAGTGTACATGATAGATTTCATTACTCCGCACAATGTCTACTGTTTCCTTGTTTGCAGTGTTTGTTCACTTGGACTAATGGATGTTTGAAAATCCACGTGAGAGACGAGGGAAGCTGTTGATATTCGTTCTGCAGGGCACATTATTATAGTTATTAGGATTATGATGCGCAGTGTAACTAGTTATAGTTACTAGTTATTTCTCTCTAAAAGAAACTCATTTAGTAACTGAGATACAGCATTATAAAAGTAACTAATTACCAGGGAAAGTAACTACTGAGTCACCTTTTTAATGTTAAAATAAAATTGAACTTCGTATTCCATTGTAACTATGGAATTAATATTGATCTGAAGTAATTATTACATTGAATTAAAATGATTATATAATGAATCAATTTATTATTATTCATTTCTTATATGTTAAAATAATAATTATTCATAATAAAACTGAATATCAAAAATGTTTAATGAATTAAATGGACACTTCATAGAAAACAATAACGATAATAAAAAATTACAAATAGAAAACTGTTTTTAATGTCAGTATGTTCCTGGGCATAATTATCATTTTACATTCTTCTTTTTTATATTAATTTATGAAAAGTAATGTTTGTACTTCCGGTCCAATCACGCTACCTTCGCATTGCCAGAGCTCACCATCGTTGCATAGTTTGTGCGTAAAACGGCCCAAGTGTGTTTGCGTGAGCACGCCTACCTCTGCCTCTGATTGGCTCACCACGAAATTGTAGTCTACCATAGCCTGTCGTCATCACCGATTCTGTTGTCTCACGTGCAACAGTGCACCTGCACCTAAGAGGCTGGTCGCTGAAAACATTGTCTCGGAGCTCAATTAAAGTAACGCGCCCTGTTTTATTAACAGGAAGCCAGAACAACATTATAACGCTGGCCACAGAAACTCTTTTATAAGTCCTTACTGAAAAATGTAACGCAGTTACTAACGGAGTTTAAGTGTAACGCATCCATTCCCTTTACTCTTGACCGGTAAATGATACAACATGCATTAACTTCTAAAATGAAAAGCTTCAAATGTTCAAAACTCAGGCAGCCAAATGTATCCGTTTTTCAAGTAATCAGCTTAAAAATTGATCACTGATTTGAATGAAATGAGAAAAGTAAGAGTGATAATGAGGGGAATAGAATAGAATAGAATGCCCTTTATTGTCATTATACACAATGTACAACGAGATTAAAAAGACGACTGTGGTGGTGCTGAGAAGAAAAACAACAAGGGTACCAGAGATAATAAGTACGTATATAAAGAATAAAAATAAAAATAAGATATGTAAATATATCTAATATATTTACAGCGGGAGCACGTGAATGCAATGTTGAAGTTCCTGTGTGTGTGTGTCTGTGTGTGTGTGTGTGTGTGTGTGTTTGTTGGCTGTGTGAACTACATATTCTACTTTTTTTGATGTTTATTTATAATGTCCTCTTCCCGTCCAACACTTTGGATTGCACCCTTGACCCTTTAGTGAGGCTCGACTGTAATAAAGCCGTTCAATATACAAGCACAATAATCCAGCTCTGATTGGGTTTGAGTCACTATGGAACGACCTGCGTGGGGCACTGTCCTCAAAATGTACTCAATTAAAAAAATGGTTGTATTTAACGTCTACATCTGCGAGACTGTGATCATGCGACTAACTCGGACGCTTGAGTACGTCGCTATGCGTCCATGAGGCGTGACCAGATACTTCTCCGTGCTCCTCTGCTGTTCCCTCAGTCGGCAGTGAAATCATATAAACATGTATTTCCTCCTCGAAACACTTGAGTTTTGGTGAAGGTTGATCGTGGTTTCCCCCTCGGAGCTTTGTTTCACAACTGGCTTACTCTGTGTGTTTGTGATGTTTCAGCCCGGCCTTTCTATTTAAGTGGTTTGGTGGGGTTTCCATTGTGTAGTGAGTTTGTCTTTTTTTTTTTTTTTTCCCGTCACCATCACACAGATATTTTCCTGTGTGTCACGCCGACTCGTGCGCCTGTAGCTCGACCTGCTGATTTCCTTGTGGAGACGCCCTACATAAGTGTGTGTGAGATTAGTTTTCCAAACCTCAGCGCCGGCTCGGTCTTCACATAGCACCTTCCACCTCTCAGTCACCTCTGAGCCGTGTGTGAGCCCTTTGTGCATGAACTCGCATTGAAACAACGCACCACTGCTGAGTCAGACAGGAGACAATACTGTGCTCTATGCTCATGTAAACCAAAAATCAAAATACAGCTGGCACTTATAAATATGGCACCCTGTATTCATTCATTTATTCAAATGTGCCAGTTGAGTGGTTTGAATGATTAAATGTCTATCTAGGCCTTGGTTATACCTTTTGAATAACAATGCAGAATGAATGAAGTATTAACCTTTTATCAAAGGTTTATTCGAAACTAAAAACTTGCGACATCAGCAGAAAGAGACACCGTCGCTGTGGAGACTGTAGTAATGCGTTCTGTTGTTAATTAACCTCATATTTGTGACAATAGAAATTAAAAAGAAGACAGGTGAATTTGTGGAATCCCATTGCCCAGACGTTTTCAGCTGCAGAGCAGGAAACCAAGTGTAAGACTTTTGTGTTAGATATAGACAAACTGTCAAACCCAAACGACACTAGAACACCGTGTCTAGAACCCGTTTGAACCGAAATGAAAAGAGAAAGCTCCAAACACGGAGAAGAGATGGTGACCTTCAGACATCATTCAGTTTGTCTCCATTTTGCTGTAAGACCACGGTGGTGCAACGCGGCACAGAGGGATCAGTCTCTTACACTTCAGATAACTAGAATTGAACATTTGTACCATTATTTTATAGATCCTGCCGTGCGCTAGAAACAGGGATGACTTCAAAAACAATTTCCCACGCTGCCAACTGAAGTTTTTCTCATCTTGCCCTCACTGACTTGCACGGGTATCACTGACCATCTATTCATCGCATGCTCATTAAAAGGGAAAAAGCCACGACAAAGAGCTTGTGCGTAGGCCACTCCATCGTGTATCCACCATCGTTGTCGGTAACGTAAGCATGCCGTCTGCCGCCCTGCAGGCCCGGCCTTCCTCGTCAGCGTTCGCGTGGCTCGCGTTCGCGTGACTCGCGTTCGCCTCCATCCGCACAGGTCTGGCAAGGAGCGGCCCGGGCCGGCACGTTTCAGCCGCTCGGCTGCCAGAGCTTCTCGCTGAGAATGGCGCCCACCGGGGAAGACGGCGTGACGTGAGAGGCGCAAGTGCAGACCTTGTGGCGGGTGGAATGGAGAGCCAGCGCGGAGAGCTCGCTCCTACATTCCACTTTTACGTCGCGACGACCCACTAAAGTCCTCGGCAGGGATTCGGAGAAAGTTCCTTTGATGTTGTTCAAGTTCAGTGGAGGCGCTGAGTCAGAAAATGTTTATGCTGCATCATGTTGTTGTTGTTGTTGTTGTTTTGTCCTTGTGGCAAAGGTCAGGCGGGTTTACCCCCCCCCCCCCCACACACACACACCCCACACACACACACACAGATTGACCTCTGAAAGTGTTATTTCTTAATGTGTAAAGCTTCAAGATAACCATTAAAATCATCGTGAAAGATTTGAAGACAAATTGTCAACATTAATATTCTATTCTACTTCATTCTATTTTATTCCCCATTTTCCACAAAAAAAATTTTGTTTTGGGGCCAACAATAATGTGCATGGCTCTGATAAATAACAATTGTTGACTTTCATGAAAAATAAAGCAGGAGAATGTGGGTTAGTCTCGATCAGCACAAACACTCAGACCCCCTTTCGTGACTTTTATCAATTGTGTTTTGCGCCTCTCAGATGAAAGTCACTTTCCAGAGTAAGTCCTCAAAGAGAAGTAGGTCATTGTTACAGCATTATATAAACCTTAGGTAAGATGATCGCCCAAACCCCATTTATGCTCACGTGCCGTGTAAAGTGGCAGCCAGTGAACTAAGCTGGGGGTCTGCTGCCCACCAGTGGCGACCTGGTGGAAGTGCAGGCAGAGTTCACCCCAGGAGCCGATGACTGCTGAGCTCAAGTATTTGAAGCGGGTTTGTGTGTAGATGAGGGCTTGAAAGTTTGGCCGGTGCATGCGAAGAATTCTGGCACTCCTGCATCCACAAATATTTCCAGTGGACTCAGGCCAGCTCCCAACATTCCTCTGTGGAATTTTCAAAATAAATGCCGCCCACGCATGGCTGTTTACACAAGATATGCTCTCAAACGTTAGTGATGGAATCATGTTGCCATAAGGACTTCAAGGGTTCGCCTTTCAGTGCATTTGCTGCCTTCTTTATTGTTGAAATATAATCATTTCTTTCTCTAAAATGTGTGACCTATTTTCCTTTTTGAATACCAAAGTCATTTTCATGGTGTTTGAGTTTCAAAATAAATGTCACTGGAGTCATTAAGTGACTCCACCTGAGGTTACTCCGCCTGTTTTCAACATCATTTCTTATGACATTCTTCTTCTCATTAAACTGTCACTAATGAAGTTGCCATGGATACAGCCAACCAATCAGATGCTGCTAATCAGTGACCAACAGTTGTGCTGTCTGTAGATGTCTGTCGATGATCACAGCTGTATGTCAGAGAACACTAACTCCGTGTCACTCGCAGATGGAACTTCACTCATGAAGAGTCGACTTGATGAAGCCAATTAGAGTAAAACGTCAGTAAAGCCCCGCCCCCTTCTACCTGTTGACTTCTTCTCATTCGCTGGTGAACTGGTGCAGCCGGCGCTGCGATTCTCACTCTAGAATATCATTAGAGCATCGAACCCGACCTCGGATCTTAAGGTTGATGTGTTTAGCCGAGAGTTCCTGGCATCAGCCTGATCATTGTTTCTCGGTTTCTTGTCGCTCGCTGCAGAGGAGGAAGGGCCGAGCCAAGCGGGCCCCTCGCTGCCAGCTGTCGAGCTGCCAAGGAAACGAAAGGGAGATGTGGAGGAGAGGTCGGACGCCCATGTGCAGTAAGAGGACTTTAATATCACCGTGTGGGAAATGGAAAATCGATGTCACTTTGACATTTGTTTGAGTCTAAGAAGTCAAACACAGCTGTGTTCCTGTAAAGCCAGTCCATCATACAACATGCGAGGCACACGGACATTCACGTCTTCTCGTCCTCTCTCTCTCTCTCTCTCTCTCTCTCTCTCACTCTCTCTCTCTCTCTCTCTCAAACAGACAAAGCCTTGACTTCCAAATGGATGATGACCTCAGCAGGTACACTTGCTCCCTGTCTTCCATCGCAAACTGTTTGTTCCAGGAACTGACGACAAATCTGAACTTTCTATTTTTTGATTCCTTAGGTCTGAAGAGGAGGATCAGCAAGCTAAAATGAAATGCTTCAGGTGACTGGGATTTTTTGAATCCTCTAAACTCTCAGACTGACTCAGACTGGTGCAGTGTCTGTTCTAAACCTGCCTGTTTGTGATATACAATCACTTAGCTGGATGCTCTAATCCGATTTGATTTGATAAACACGATCCTTTGAAAACATTGCTGACACAATCTTCAGACCCACATTCAAAATCAAAGCTCTGTCACTCAGCCCATTTGAGAGCAGCACAGCAACAAAGCAAATCTTGTGCTTTTACTTTGATGGTAACTTCCTGTAGAGAGAGTGAATCTAGGACTGCTGGTGCCATGATGGAGATCAGCACCTACTGAACCCATGGCCCTCTGTGTTGGCCCAATCTGGTGAGATCAACAAAATTGAATTAAGATTTGTTTTGAAAATTTTCACACGTTCAAAATGCATAAAATCTGCACTGCACCTCCCTTGGCCATTAACACTACATGAAACCAAGTGTGAGGTCACACAGATGAGTGGTCCTGCAGATACACACACACACACAGATGTTTGGGGTATTAGGAGGGTAGATGTGATGTGGCCAACACTTGTTTTTCAAACCATAACAACATCCAGCCTTTCAAACACCCACATTATTGAAATCAGGACTTTCAAACACCCGCATTATTGAAATCAGGACATTTGCCTCCCCCCCACCCCCCACCGCCCCCACCCCCCGCTTCCAACAGCAAACACAGCAGGTAGAATTTAGAACAACACCCCGTTATGTGAAATCATGCAGCACAGACAGTCTAATAGCCCACCCCGTTTGTTACATTTGCATATTCTCCACAGGGAGCCTCACCGGCAGATCGAGAAGCGGCGGCGGGACAGGATGAACACCCTCATCGAGGAGCTGTCGGCCATGATCCCCGCCTGTAAGCCCGTGACCCGAAAACTCGACAAGCTGACCGTGCTGCGCAAGGCCGTCCAGCACCTGAAAGCTCTCAAAGGTTCGTGTGTCTCGCCCGCCTCAGCGTTCGAGTCGCTGTCTGTGCTGCGCCGCCCTGAGCCGACCGTGTCCACCGCTCTTCTGTTCGTTTCAGCAGGAGCGAGCGGCGGCGCCTTCACTGACATCACCCACAAGCCTTCCATCGTGCCTCAAGATGACCTCAGGCACCTCCTGCTCAGTGTAGGTGTTTGCGCGCGCGACGTCCGGCGCACGGCGCCACGCACGGCCGCCTCCACTCATGTGCGTATCCCATGTGTTTGTGTCGTGCACAGGCTGCGGACAGTTTCCTGTTAGTCGTAAGCTGCGACCGGGCAAAAATCCTCTTCATCTCCGAGTCTGTCTCCAAGATCCTCAACTTGGGCCGGGTGTGTTGCACATCACTCGCTCACTCGGCTGTCAATAACCCAATTATTTATTTATTTGTTTGTTTGTTTGTTTATTCGTTCATTTTTATTCAAAAGCATCTCTGTGCAAACAAAATTGTGCCTGTTCATCTGAATCTCTCAACACTTGAACGTGTTGCACACAGGATTTGTCATTTCCTGTTTGTAAACATAGCACCATCCGATGTTCTCATCCGCATGTGAACACCCGGCACCATATTGGCAAAGGTCCAGTGTCACCGGTAAATACACATGGATTGTTTTTAACCGCCGAGCATGAGCACGAGCTCGTGCGTCACCATGCTGTACCACCACCTTTTGCAGTGGCCCACTTTTAATAATACCACAGGCTCCCCTACATGGGGCTATTCAGATGCAGCATGCAACATCACCAGATGTAAGAGTGTGTGTGTGTGTGTGTGTGTGTGTGTGTGTGTGTGTGTGTGCGTGTCATTGGGTTCACAGTTGGAGCTGATGGGGCAGAGCCTGTTCGATTTCATCCACACCAAAGATATCAGCAAAGTGAAGGAGCAGCTGGCGTCGTCCGAGCTGTATCCTCACCAACAGCAGCGCGACGCGGAGTGTACGTCTGCTCTCTGCCCCGACCCTTTGTAACCAAAACGAATGTCGCAATGATGAAAACGTTCTTTGCCTGCAGCTGAATCTCATGTCCAGGTGGAGTCCCCGGTCAGAGCGTCCATCATGTCCACCGGCGCTCGGCGAGCTTTCTTCTGCCGCATGAAGCACAGCCGGGTGGCGGGGAAGCAAGAGGACAAAGGCGGCGCGCCCTCCACTTACAAAAAGAAAGGTGGGCTTCAGCAGCACGGCTTCACTTAGAGACAAAGAATCCAACGTGAACCGTTAAAGGTGCAGCATGTACAATTTAGGTGATATGGCTGTATACGCAAGCTGTGGAGTATGATTCACAGGTTGTTTTCAGATTTGAATATTCGCATAAATGTGCCGTGTTACTCGTCGTAGCGCGAGAGTGAACTCCTTGTACTTTCATCAGGAGCAGATCCTTCGCTGCAGAGACGTTTTGACAGAATGAGCAAACAACAATGGCCTGTAACTATATACAGAGAATAAAGCATATGCATGAATAGTTCAAAACTTATATCTAAAGGCCCATTATGTTGGATACAGACAAAATTATTTTTATTCATCCTGGCAGAAATGATGATACCGATGTGTGGAACATCACCCGCATCTTGTCAGTTGTCTTTCCAAGACTCCGCCCCTTCTATCTTCATCATGCTGCATCTCAATGTTTTCACAGTAGCCCAGGATGGACAAAACGAAACGAAAAAATCCTGTACACTGTACCTTTTTCAAATGAGGAGCATCCTGAATCGCTCCAACAACACAAGCAGATCTCCCGTGGCTACTATAGTGTGAGTTTCAGTGGGCGGAGCCTGTTCAGCGTTCAACATTAACTCAATTGTTCTTGTGTTTGCTCGCCTCACCCCTGCTGAAATGTAAAGCGCACAGCTCTCTGAACATTTCCTCACACGTGTTGACGGCAACGTATTGCTGAGTCATCACTCGACTGAATATGCAGAGCTATTTCCTGCGCACGGAGGAAATATTGTACCGTGAATGATGCAGATGCAGAACCTGCCGCAGGGCACTCCGACCCGCACGCACGCACGAGGAGCAGCAGAGGCAGTGAGGATGTGTGCTGAAAGAGTCATAGGAAATTCAAATGGCAATGAGGTCACCCGTTCAGGCAGCGAGTGAACGGTAAACACATTCGGTGGAAGATATGTGGCCCGTGCAGGAGGGAGCACAAAACGAAGTGATAAGGATCTGGTGGAGAGGGGGATGAGGGTGTGGAGGGGTTGTGAGCGCTTCAGTCCATCTCACCTGCCTGTGTGGGGTCACATTTAAGTGCGTGAGTCTGAACCGGTCTTCCAATGACCTCAATTTCATTGGAAAGAATGGAAAGAATGATTTTTCTTATTTTTATAGTATTTTATTTATTTATTTATTTATTTTTTAAATTACCCAATCAAACAAGGTAAACACTGATATTTGAGCACAAAATATCACCATATGATCAACATATGTCACATTTACCCGGATAAATATGTAAAGACCATCTGAGGATTTGATGGGCAAATATTATTATTTACTCTTGCTCCAAACAGATGTCACACTTTCTCACATGTCGTCCTACTCAGGAAGTGGGTCACTGTTACAGCGTTGTGTAACCACAAAAAACCAACAAAGCCTGCTAACTGTAAACCTCTGTGGAGTCCTGCTACAAACAAGAGGGGTGGCACCACTCAGTGGCCACCTGTAGGTACTGCACTCAGGAAAGGGAAGGAGGACACTCACCCAAAACATTCACTTCGGGTTTTCTGTAAAATTATTATATTAGATAAAACATACTGTACATTTACTGAAACGGGAGATGTTAAATATGTGTTCATGTAGTGTGTAGGTGTATATATATATATATATATATATATGTGTGTGTGTGTGTGTGTGTGTGTGTGTGTGTGTGTGTGTGTGTGTGTGTATACACATGTGTAATATTGTGATTTTGTTGTCATTGTTATCACAACTTTCTTCTATCGGAAATAGAACAAAAGTAAAAACATTTTAAAAAAAACATTCCAAAAATATATCGATTTTTGTAATGTGTTTATCTCTCAGTACATTTAAACCCACGTGCAGCAACATTCTGTTCTTGTCCCCCCCCCCCAGACTCGTACAAATACTGCACCCTGCACTGCAGTGGCTACATGCGGAGTTGGCCAAGCAGCCAGATGGATTTGGAGGGAGAGGCCGAGAAAGAAAGGTCCTACCTGACCTGTCTGGTGATGGTGTGCCGGCTCCACCCCCACTCGTCCCACCAAGCCCCTAAAGACATTACAGTCAAGCCTAATGAGTTTGTCACCCGCTGTGCCATCGACGGCAAATTCACCTTCGTCGACCAACAGTGAGTGTCCTCCCCTTCCACCTCCCTGCATCGAGTGTTGAGGCGCAGTGTCGTTCTGAGTACACGGCTCCGCTGAGAAAGGAAACAGCGGCGGGGGCCCGTCCAGACGAGGACGCTCCCGAGCGGATACATTCTGATTTGGCCGCATAGATAATCCTTTCTGTCTTTGCCGTTGTTTCTCAGAAGGAGGCGTGCGTCTTGACGGCATCGCATGAAAATCTCCTCACATTTTATGGGATGTAGTGTCACAACTCAAGTATGGGGAATGAATTGACCCAATTCACCTGGTCACTGTGTGAGTGAAGAGTATGACAGTGTTGACATGAGGAGTGGTGTGATTGTGCAGTATCTACTCTCATTACCACTGTCACCGCAAAGCCCTGAGGACACGAGATGGTGAGGGAGATGGACGGAGCAAAAGTCAATCGTTGACCCCCGACGTGTCCCCCCCCCTTCCCCCCCCGTCTTTTGGCAGAGCCACGACGGTCATCGGTTACCTGCCGCAGGAAGTTCTCGGCACGTCGTGTTACGAGTACTTCCACCAGGAAGATCTGCAGCACCTGGCGGAGAAACACAGGCAAGGTGATGGAGCAACGCAGAACCCTCCCACTCACCCCGTCCTGTTGTATCTGACTCTCTCTTGAGATGCCCCCTCAATTCATGGCGCCGCACCTGTCTGATCTCTCCGTCAGTTCTGCGCAGCAAGGAGAGGATGGAGACGCAGCGCTACAGGTTCAAAACGAAACACGGCTCCTATGTTTCGCTCCAAAGTCAGTGGTTCAGCTTCACAAACCCGTGGACCAAAGAAGTGGAGTTCATCGTGTCTTTAAACAGGGTCGTCTCGTAAGTATCGTGTGGTTACGTCCTCATTGGTTTTCTTTCATCACGTCTCATAGAATCCTCCCAATGTATCGTATTTTATGTTTTCATAAACAATAACTACGTCAACTTGACTATGACTGCGAACCACACCTACCAACCGTCAATCGCTATGATCAGGTATGTACCTCTTCTCACCAGCAGGGGGCCTGGTCACACAAAAGATGAAGAGGAGGCAGGCAGCTCAAAAGCACGTCAAGGTAAACACAAATGCACATTATGTGCATTTATCTCTTGCATATGCATTTTGTTTAAAAAAAAAATCATTTTAATGGTTATTTTTTTTTACTTTTCATCTTCTACCACAGAAGACACAAAGCAGCTACCCATAATTCCCGGCCTCTCCTCTGGATTGGGTACAATGATCTACGCTGGCAGTATAGGGACCCAAATTGCCAATGAGCTCATGGACTCGAACAGGTGCGTACAGAGTGTCAACTTGTGCTTCGTTGACAGATCAACTTTGGGGAAACTGTCTTTTTGAAGAACGCCTTTAATAATGTGCAGGACGGTCAATATGTCTGTCACACTGTGGTGCCGATATGCACGTACATGACACATTGTGTTTTCTTGAGCAGGGTGAACTCTCCGTCGAGCGGAGCCTCTAGTCCGTTCGGCTCCACCCCAGAGAAATATCCACTGGCCTCTCCGCAAACCAGCATGAGTGTGAGTACAATGCTCTTCTCCACATGATGAGGACAATGACCGTGTTTTCATGGGCGTCCGCATTTGTTCACCTCCAGTAACTGTAGATACGACTGTCCCGTGTATCCTCCCTTTTCCTGTTTTTCGCCAGTGTTTGCAGCGGTTTGATTTGTTGGTCCGAGTGTGTAGGTTTCACATGAAATCCTCACCAGCTATTGGTAGAGAATACTTGTATTTATAAACATTTACCTAATGCGCAACCTCACCGATGTGCAATTTGTCATCATTGCCAAAGATTGATACCGCGTCTTCCCGGCGGAGCGGAGTGGGATATGCATTCTGAATTGAATCGACAAGTCTATAATTCCGTTTTACAACGTAGAAACAAGTTACTGTAGCGCGTGTGTCATTTCTGCGTCCTCATTCTGACTCACTTGTAACTAGATAAACAAGTGAACACCAAACACCACTGTGAGACACGAGGCCCTGTGTGAAAGGCCGCTTTCTATTCCCGCAGGCCGCCAGCAGAGAGGACACGGCTCTCTGTTCGTCACTGTCCCAGTCCGACTCTAGGGCGACGGCGGGGACGAGCAGCGCATCGTCAGAAAGCACAGGTACAGTTGATCTCCGCCTGTGAGAGGGAGTAGAGATGAACCGCACCGACCCAACACTGGTGCGGGTTCCGCTGCGCGAATCGTCAGACGATCCTCCGCCGATCCCCGAGTCGCCACAGCGGGAGGCCGACGGATCGTTTTCATCTGGCTTCACTAAAAACACCGGCTTAGCTTCCTTTTTAATGCCAATTAAATGTTCCAGTCTGTGTAATAGGATGTGATGGTCGCTGGCGTCCGATGCAGCACTCGGATGTAATCGGACACCTGCTCTTATGCAAGGTCATAAAAACCCTCATGAGGCCGTGTGGGATTTGTTTTTAGGGTGAAGTGTTACAACTTACTATGTTCTATTCCATGTCAATTTAGGAGACAAAAATGTTTTATGCAATATATATATATATTTTTTTTAAAGGGACAGTATATCAGTTGTAAACATTGTATTTCTCATAGCAGAAATGGAATATGATCTAGTTTATTCAAGATTTTTCAAGATATTCAGACATCAAGTCTCCATTTGTAATTCTAAAGGAAGGCCGTCGTTGCTCTGTCCCACCAGGTGAGTCATCCCAGCTGGATTTGGAGAACATGGTGGTCCCGGGCCTGAGCAGCTTCAGCAATGACGAGGCGGCCATGGCGGTCATCATGAGCCTGCTGGAGACGGACGTGAACATGGGTCAGTCCGGTGACTTTGACGACTTACACTGGCCTTTCTAGAAGAGGCGCCGGCTGACTCTGTGACTGCGCGACACCTCTGCGCGCGACCGTGCGCCGGGTTCGCTCGCCGATGCCAAGAAGGCGGGCGATCGCTGTTGGAGAACAACCGATCTGATGACGCACAATTGAACCTGCCAGTCTGAAGTCGCGCTGGCTGCTGACACAAGATGGCGCCTTACACCTCGACGTCACATGGTCCCCATGTAGGAGGTGGATGCTTATTTATTTATTTTTTTCCCCCCCACTGGCCTGGATCTTCAACAAAGAAACGTATTATACCAACAGTTATTTAATGATGGCGCTCTTGGTTGCGCTGACGTCGCCAAAAAAGTAGCTTTTTTTTAGTGCATCTTAACAAATATCACAAAATGAAGTAAATAGCAGTTTCAAGTCCACAACAGCAACTCTTACCACAGCAATACAATAATTCACACAATACTTATTTATATTTCAAAAGAAAACGTGACATTTACATCCTGAAAAATAAATAATCGGTCAAATTTCATGAACTCAAACAAATCCGTGATTAGAAAGTGAAATCAGCTATGGCTGTTTTTTTTAGGAGCGCCCCCTTTTATAGGAAGCGCCATTCAAATACATCTGTCATGGAGGTCACATGTCATCCATGGGTCGTGTCCACCATTTTGTGTCCACAGAGCCGACCGTCCCGCCCCCCCCGCCCCGCCTCTTTGCATTTGCACCAAAGGTTGCAATGCACTGTATTCAAGGAAACCTGTGGTCATTCCGTGTCTTCTCCATTGAGCATCTTCACAGGGACTCACCCCCGGCCTTTTGACAGTGGGGCGCCCTGTCCGCTTTGTTGCTCTTCATCCCCTCAATGAGTCGTAGACTCATGCAGAGGAGAATCCAGCTCCCACACCAGTGCTGCTATAAAAAAAAAAACTTGAGTGGAAGTGTTGGTACGCGGTGATGATGCACAGGTTTGTCAGGGTGAGGTTTTGTTGCTGCATTTTCTGAACGCATCCCAGAATTCAGATGACTCAGATCCCGTGTTACAAAAAGGCCCTCGAGTGGAAAATCCCCCTCTGCTGTATTACACAAATATGGATGCTGTTATGCTCCGTCTACAACCAGTGCTTGTTCAATTAGCCTCCACATGGGAGTGTTTATTCACTATAGTATTGAGAAAACAATCACATCAACCTTGTTTACATTGTGTTCATTCAACGTGTCACAGAAATGGTTTTAAAAGCAAGACCGGTGTTGTCTTGCACACTTACACGTGTAGTGTATTGGTAAATATAAGCCCACCAAAGTCTTAACAATGCCATATATGCAAAGCAGTAACCGGTCATAACAGAATTAGTAAGAACCCTTACGAAAATTGCTGTTTCCTTGGAAGAGGCTGAGAAATAGTGCACAGGGCCAATGGGAGGGGGCGGGGTTTATCAGTTGCATCCCTTCAAGCATTACCAGCCCCATCTTTAACTACCAGTTACATCAGTTGAAGAAAGTTTCACACAAACTTGGACATGAACGTGTTGGGGGGGGGGGTGAAAGGACACAGACTGAAAGTCACAGCTTAAGTCATGTAGGAGACATTCGACTTTTTGTGCTCTGGAAAAAAATCACAACAAATGCTTTTGAGGGGTTTTTCTAAAGCATGTGTTTTCACAGAACGTTTTTGCCTTGCAGTTACACCCCTTTCCAAAGGGTGGTGCTGCAGTCCGACCAGTCCCCGTATCGAAAGCTCTCAGGGGAGCATGTTTTGCTGAGTAGGTTTGTGTCGGGACTGTGTGTAAATAGGAAGAATACTTGAATATAACTCGGTTTACAACTTTGGTACCACGAGGGGCCAATTCTTTGCAAAACTAGATAGACAGCTTTTATTTTCGTTGTACAGAATAGAGCTAGTTTGATTAGAAGTTCCACGACTACTGAAAGGTGCATAAGACAAAAGCAATGAAAGTAAAAAATGGTCAACTAGCAACAACAGGAATGCTGGTTATATGAGCCAGAGGTAAAACATATTTATGTATTGACCAAATGGATGTTGAGTGTTCTGATGGCCCATGGGTATATAGGCCTGCCACAATGAACTACTTTATGTCTGTGAAGTATTGTCTCATAAAGTTTTGCGATAAATATTACTTTTTTTTTTTTTTTTACTTTTTTTAATTAAAAAAACAAAACATTTATACCACTCATTGTGAAATTGAGCCTAATAATGCTGCAGGAAGACAAACAATGAAGTCAGAATGAGGAACACAAAAAAAAATCGTATAAATGTACAATTTAAAA
>JAFBJT010012503.1:41979-52313 GCA_016785325.1 Chascanopsetta lugubris | reverse complement strand
AGAAGAAGAAGAAGAAGAAGAAGAAGAAGAAGAAGAAGAAGAAGAAGAAGAAGAAGAAGAAGAAGAAGAAGAAGAAGAAGAAGAAGAAGAAGAAGAACTGCACATCTGTTCACTGCTTTGGATCAATACTTGATGGATGGAATGGATTTTTAGCCCAGAATCACCCTTAAAGGTGCAGTGTGTGATATTTTGTCACTGTATATGTATACTGTAATATCGTATGCTGTCATAATCATCTGAATGTTTTACCTTTTTTCCCCATTACCCTTGAAAGAGACCATTAGTGTATATTTACATGAGGAGCGGGTCCTCTCTATGGGGGCCGCCATGTTTTTACAGTAGTAAAAGAGGACGTACTAAACATCTTTTGGGCTTGAAGGACGACTGCAGTCGACCACAGGTTCAGAAGGGAGAGGTGATGTCACCAAACCTTATACCCTGTACAATGTAGCTTCCACCTCTGCAGTGATGTTGATTCATTAAAGGACCAACACAAATGATGGAAAAACACATTTACAGATGTGACTTAAACTAAGCTAATGAACACATTTGCAGAAGTTGGTTTATCATTCAGCTGCCACTGATGATAAAGACTGTGTACATAAAAAAAGCACACATTCCAAAAAGCAGATTCCCTTATTCATAAACCACCCTGCGCATAAAAAGTTTCATAATGAGCAAAGTTTCTCATGAAGTCCCACAAGCAAGAGAATGAACATAAACTGGGCCGATGGTAAATTTGGAAGCAGTTTACTCTTAATGTCTCATTCTGCAGAAAAGTTGTTTTGATGGTGACAAACTGAAGAGAAAGAATAAACGAAGACGACAGCGTTGCTCAGAAAACCTATTTTCAATCTCCGTGGTCTCATTCGATGTTTACCCGTCGGCTCCCTGTGAACACGGCAGCCCTGGGTTACCTGGACCCCCTGCTGCTGCCCTGAGGGACCCACCCACTGCCACCGTCAATACAACCATTTCAGCTCCTTTGATAAAAAGGGGAATCAAACCTAATTCAGCTGAATTACTGCTTGATAATCTCCCGGGAAGTGAATCCAGCCCCGAAAGAGAACCCTGACCTCACTGTGCCTCCCATCTCGCCTCCTCTCCCCCGGACTCCTCCATCAGCGCCATCCATCAGGCTTAATCACTTCCACTTAAACCGGGCTCTGCTCGCTCGCTCTCGCTCTCTCTCTCTCTCTCTCTCCCTCCCTCTCTCCCTCTCTCTCTCTGGAGGAAATTACAGTGATGGTGAGATACTTAATGATTTTCTCCTCCTCGAGTTCATTTGATATCTGTGGGTCTCAGTCTGTAACGTTGATCCACGACCTACAGGCCGTGATGAGTTATTGTGGGAAATCGATGCGATTCGACCACGGATGCTCCTCTTTGTTTAACAGTGGATTCTCTCTCATCAGCCGTAAATAAAGAAGCCGATACGAAGCTAATACAGAACGAGGCACGAGAACCCACTCACACAACCCAGAACTGGCATAGAAGCCCAAGTAACAGCCCGGGTTTGTCAGCCAACCTGCAGCATGACCATAAAGGTAAAGGTGTAGTACGCAGAATTATCTTTAAAAAAACACTTAGAACTTCAAAACAGTGAAAACACCCCCCCCCCCTTCTTTTATGTAGACTAGCGAGGACCTCTTCCCGGAGGACATTTAAAGGGAAATGCACACATCATACGTCATAATCATTTCACCTCGAACACAATGAAGTTGTGTTCATTGTGTTCTAACTCAATAAGCTCCAGTGCTGTTGTTGGGCAGGGAAGGAGGGGCCAATCAACACACCCGCCCACAACTCTCGCATACTATGCCTTTAACCATTGGCTGAGCTGGGTTCATTTTTTTTCTATTTCTAATATCAGCCACACAGACACAACTGGCACTGTTTGTTCTTGTCTGAACTTGACGAGACCCTGTAATCCGGGATTATGTGAAGGTTTGGTCATGGATCACAGAAGGTCAGAGAGTTCCCACAGTTGGGGGGAGTCGAGCCAAGGTCTCCATCAACTACCAGAGTGAGGACAGCGCAGATAGATACAACTGACAATATGCTCACCAGGAACCACGAAACAAGGAGTGAGGACGTTATGACAGTGAGCGTTTCTATTGGCAGAAGTGCCGGTTGAGGTTTCCTCATTAGCATAACATGACGGATAGACGCAACACGCCGGTTCCAGCGACTGAGATGTTGTCGATGTTGAGTGTGATTCATGCGTGGAGGGAAATGGCATCACGAGAGCTGAAGACCTGATGAGGAGAGGGCGTTTATAGATTTAGCTTTCAGCCGTGGAGATGGATGTGAGGGAGCGGGCACCGCGGGCTTCACCCCGGAGGAGTCGTGGCATGACGTGACGCCATTACGGCTCAGGCATCAGTTTTAAGGCTTTCAACGGACTCTCACCGTCACACCGACACGCTCGCACCAATTTAGCGAGACTGCCCTCGTTTTATTTTCCGAGTGACTCCGTCCTAATGGAAAGGTTTGTGTTTGTATTCACTTTCAAAATAAAGTGAACGCCCTCCATCAGCCAGCACAGATTCGTGACTTGTTTAGAGTCGATTTTTACAGAACTCGTAAATGTTCTTGATTCATGTGGAGACGATGAAAAAAAACGTTTACGAGGCCACAGCGACATTGACGTTTGACCTTGGACGTTACGGTATGAGTTTGTCTTTGACTCTAAGTTCATGTTTCCATCGAATTTGGAGAAATGCCCCAAAGATGTCCTTGAGGTATCAAAATAAAAGAAACATCAACAGCAACTTTGAGCTGCAGTCAACAAACATGCAGCCAGCGGGCCAGAATCGGTCCAGTCGGGCCTGAAACGAAGACAAACATTTAAAGTTGTTGTTATTTACAGGTCGTCATGCTGTGATTTTACTGGCCCCGCCCACCTGAGATCAAATGTGAACTGAACTGAAATGACTCCCCTTTAAGTCTAAGTGGATGTTTGATGCAAATTTGACCCTCGACCCTTTGTTCATTCATGACTCCAAACAAAGGTTTTTGCATCAGAGTTTGTCAGTGCATAGATGCATCTCTATCTCTAATCACATGTAACCAGCGGCAACAGCGTATCTTTGCGCCTGAATATGTCATTAATCCATGATGGCGGGGTTGTCGAGCTTATAAAGAGACAAAACGTGCTTTGTTTGTTTTTTTTGTTTGGTGTCTGGCGGCCAACGAGGATAAAAACAGATATTTAGAGTTGGAGGAAGCTGTTGTTGGACCGGACATGCTTGGACCCAGTAATGTATGCGGATGCCAGCCAGCGCGATGCTATGCAGAGTTCAGTGGGCCATTCAATGACTCTGCGCCTGCCCCCAAAGAACAGAAGTCACAAAGCATCACCATCATTTCTTCTCCCTTCACAGACGACTCAGCTGTCGGGCCGCACGCAGACACGTCATCCCCTCGGGGAGAAGAGCGGGGTTTGTTTTCCACTGAGGATTCTCCAACTCAAGTCTTCATCCACCTGTCTCACTTTCTATCATCTTCACTTGTTCCCGAGTTTGTTTCCGCACCTCGCACCTTCGCACACGTGCTCCTTTCGTGGATCATTAAGATTAAAAGATTCATATCTGACATTTGAAATCAAAAGGGAAAGGAGCGGAGGGACAGGATTAACTTTGATGAGAGAAGTATGCAAAGCGCATCATCACGGCAGGCGCTGCATGTGTCACATTCGTCTCCATCTGAGCCGGGGAAATGTGATTATATTAAAGCAATTCCGGCGCACGATGGGTTTCTTATGGAGCGGCAAATGCAATAACCTCATCCTACGTCACACACCTAAGCGAGGCTTCTGTTGTTCGCCGCTCCTGGAAATAACTCGGCACAGTGACAATGTCCCTTTTGCTGCGGCGTGTGAGGAAACGGTCAGTTTGAGGAGGAATGAAACATTAAAGGGGCAGTGAATATGATCTGGCGACATCTAGAGGTGAAGTTGGATGTTGTATCCACCACCTCACCCTGACCCTCCTGAACACGCAGGGGAACCTGTGGTCGACTTCAGTTGTCATTAAAGCTCAGGCGATGTTTAGTACGTCCACTTTGGGCTCCTGTAAAAAAACATGGCGGCCCCCGTAGAGAGAGGACCCGCCCCTCATGTAAACATTTGAGTGAAAATCAGTAGTATGTCATTGTTTTGTAATACGTGTGGAAGTGACAAAAATGACCGAAACCTTTACACACTGCACCTTTAAGGTGATGTGTTTCCAGATTTCAACAACCATCCAGTAATATCCTGTGATCTGGGTCACGGGGGAATTTCTGCCGGTACGCATTGGCCCATTGGGGGTATCGGTGTCAGGGCCAGTGACACTGCAGCAGGGTCCAAGTGGGATTCAATCCTGTGACCTTTACTAACTGAGGCGACTCCTCTAACCACTGAGCCACTGCCGCCCCCCTCCAGGGAGAAGGGTCGCATGCAAACATAAGCATTTCAGCAAATTAGCGCCGAGCACCTCTATCGTCTATGGTCCGTCCGTTACCGTCCCCTTCCTTTCATGCATCCACTCAACTCCCTCACTTCCCTCGATCTGCATCAGCGCATCCCCTCCGTGTAATTGCAGCCCTCCTTCCTTTCTTCCTCTCTCTCTTCCTCCCTCTCTCCCCCACAATGGTGAGCCGCCGAGCGACTCATGTTTACCCCGACGTCTGCGGCCACTCGCCGACCTCATCTGTGGTAAATCGCTCTATCAGCCTCCTATAAACACAAGAGCGCGGTGACACAGGAAAGGAGTGATGACAGATAGACCTCCCCTGCTCTCTGTTTATATATTTGGCTCTGGAGGAAATAGGTAGATATGAAGGGGGGTGGGGGGGTGGGGGGTGGGGGGTTATGGCTTGAACCCTTGGCCAACACATCATGTATTGCTTGTAGATACATCCATTTGAATCCAGTGTGTCATTCGATGGCGACATGACTTCGCCCCACTAATGACGGCCACTGAAGTCGCTCAGCGTGGACAAAGACACACCTGGCTCATCTGCTGCCGCTCCGTAATGATCGCCGTCCTTTGCATCGGTTTCCATTCAACCCTTCCTCCGTACACGTCAGTATGCCACCGTGACATGAAGTCCCGTGACACCGCTGATGTGTAATTGCGCCACATCGTTGACCAAAGCGGCCAATCATCTGATTGCCTGCGCGGCTCCACCGTGCCATGGGAGTTCAAAGGGCCAGCGTATTGTAAGCCAAGGCAACTACAACGACACGCTCTCCATCCATCCATCCATCCATCCATCCATCCATCCATCCATCATCTATACGGCTCAAACACAGGGGGGCCGCAGCCAGATCGAGCTGATGGCCAATGAGAGGAGAGGCACAGGCAGGGCAGTGCGCAGTGTGTGGAAACAAACATCGACAGACGGGATTGAACCAACAAGAAATCTCCACTTTCTGGATGTTGTAGGTTGATGGACAGGGGGGAGGAGTCACAGGAGACCCCATGTTCACCCCACGCAGGAAGAAAGTCAGCCCGCGGGTCCGAACCCTGCACCTTCCACGACATGTGGGCCTTTACACTATTTAGGAGGTGCACGGTGTGACCTATATACTATGTAATGGAGGCCAGACTTCAAAGCGCTATAGCTTTCATCACTGATGCCTCTGAGGATGCTCCATCCACGATCAATGCCCGTGGGTGTTGGCCTCCTTGCACGAGGATCAACACACTATGCCAGTTTGGTTTGAGGTAATAAGATCAAATACAATCAATAAAATTGAATAAAAGAATATTATATAATTCACTTTCTTTCAGGATAAAAAATTAGAAAACTTCCTGGCTACGATTCCCGATAACCTTAACCAAGGTGAGACTTGAAAGGAAATAATGGCAACGGCTACAGTAAACTACTGAGGATCGAGGTTTTACAGACTTGGCGGATATCAATAATATTTTCTGATGATATGGCAGGAAGTGTACCGGTACTTAGGAGGTTTTCTTTCTGTTGCGTATAAGCAACGGCGGTGTTTCAGATCAGTATCTTGGTGAAGTCTGTCGACACCTGGCTTCCGGGAACTGAGCAGTCTCGTGAACACCACTTTTCCATCTATCCATCCATCGTCCGTCCACCATGATCGTCCTTTGAGGATGACAGTGGCTTGAATCGATCCGAGTTGACATTAACCTGCGCGGGTCATCAGCGCGTCGCAGGCCCAACGTGTACACATCGTCCCATTCATCCACGTTCTACCCTTACCGAGCCTCGCCACGCCTCTCGGCAAGAATCAATGTGAAACACCCGCAACTCATGCGTCGGCTATTCGAATTGGTACGACGCAGCAGCAGCAGCAGCGATGCAAATGCAGTGTCTGACATTCGGTGGCAGCAGGGCGGCTCTGGGAAGCCACATTAACAGCTGCAGACGGTGGGAGGGAGGGAGCGGAGGTAGGCCGGTCCGTCTGCAGAGACTCGGCGTCTCTGAGATGATGAATCAGCAGGCAGGGAGGACGTTTTGTGACAGCGGCGTGCAGGCCGCTCGCGTCTGTGCGTCCCAGTCCTCGGATAAGTGTGGGTCACGTTCGCGCAGCCTTCTCGGGCGTTTAGCGAAACACGGAGAGTTGTCTGCCTCCGGAGACCAGGCATGGAAATGATGCCAACAGCTTTTATACACAAGCTGGGCGGAAGTGTAGCGTGGGGCAGGGGGATGTGCGCCGAGTATTGTGTTGTGAATAACAACGGATTCGTAGAGTGAAACAAAAATGCAGCAGAAGTTATCAATGAGGAGAGAACTGAATTTTGGTGTCAGCACCTGACGGCAAATTTTCAATTCATTAAAAGGCGCAGTGTGTAAGATTTCTGTACATTTTTGTGACCACTGTCTGAAGAAATAGAGTTAGGAAATGACTATACGCTGACCTTTTTACGAATGTATAATCACCTCAATGTATGACTCGCTTTTTACATAACCCTAAAACGAGCCCTTTAATGTGTATTTACACCGGGAGCGGGTCCTCCCTATAGGGCCTGCCATGTTTTGGATGTATAATCAGCATCGTTTGCGCTTGAATGACAACTGGAGGTTCTCCTGCTTGCTCAGATGGGAAGGGTGAGGTGATGGAAACAATATGCAACTCCACCTGTAGATGTCACCAAATCTTACACACTGCTCCTTTAAATGACAACTCAGTAAACTGTAAAATAGCTGTAACTCAACTGCACACTGATTTCTTCTGAAGATTCTTTAGGCGGATGCTTTCATCCATACATCTGAAGTTGGATGGAGAGACTGGGAGTTGAACCCATGACCTCATGACACATGGCATTTGCACTCTACTGCGCGTGCTGTCACGTTATCACTGTTATCTCTGAAGGGGATTCTTCAGCACAACACAAAGTGCCCGCCGCTGTTTTTTAAACATTTCTGCTGATTACATTTCGTAACTGATGAATTAGCAAGCTGATTGGTCGTGACACCCCTGATATTAAAAACACAATGAACCGCAGCTGCAGGGTTGAACTGGCCGTCTGGAACAGCAGGAGTTTCCCCTGTTGGCTGTTTGACCCTGTGGGGCAGCAGCTACTCAAGCAACATCCATTTGATAGGACGATAAACAAACTCTGATTAGTCCTGATTAAAATAGCTCATCCTGATCAGACCGGTCATTAGACTTCCTGCTGGTGTGCGACAGGAGGCTACATTCATCCGTTTTCTGCCTTTTTAAAAAGAAAATACCAGAAAGAGGCAGATTCAGTGGAAAACATATTACGTATTCGGCAGTGCGACTTTCAAAAGTGGGATTTTGAGAAAAAGGCATTTTTCTTTGACTTCACCAATAAAAACTATGATTAGAAATTCAAGGCGGACGGATGAGCAGAGGATGCGAGAGGTGACCTTGCCTGAAGGCATCAACAACAGCGAGCTGATTGGAATAAGACGGGAAACTCAATCCAGTTTACCACAATGATGTTCACATCAGTGCAGGAATGAGTCATGTTGTCATTTCCTCTCCCTCACACACTTTCCCACACAAGACAAATAGAACATCGCTCCGCTCAAACTATCTAACCCCATCAAAGCACAAAACTGCTGGTTTAAATTTCCACTCCTTAGTGGAACATCCAGAGCTGATGGATGACGCCAATAGGGAAGTGGAAAAGCTTGCAGTTCACAGGGTGGCCACTTGAGGCTGGCTCCAAAAGCGAGTCAATCCCCATAGACCTCCGTGTTAAAACGCCTGGTATAAAATACAGTTTGGTCTCCGTCAGTCCTTTTCTAACTTGTTTATTTTATTTCTATTGAGGTTTTACATCGTGCATGATTAAAGGGCGTGGCCGCCTGACTGACACCTGGGTTGACCAGGCACCATCTGTGGCTGCGGTGACGGCACCGTGGGCCCAGCCCTGGTCAAACCTGTGCTCCGCCTCTTTGCCCATAGTTGGATGAACCAGGAAGTGGACGGCAAAATAAGTGAACCACCCGCTACGAGCCTCATGAGGCACTCTGCAGAAACCTATGGGCAAGGTCACGGAGGCTATGTCCATCTTTATATACAGTCCATCACCACGGTAACTGGCCAACTATCTTCAGGTTTTCATTTCTTGGCTCTCAACTCTCCAAAATGACTTGTAGGTGAGTCTCTTAGTTTCCATGTTTACAGAGATATACGATGTGAATGGAATGGTCATTTCTGATTATTTCCACTCACACGTTGTCCAGGCGAACACACTGGCTGTCCATTTGTACCTGAGATGAACAGATCATGTTTGTGCCCCTGGTAGTCCACATCCATACGCAGTAGGAATCACCTCTTGAAGATGAATCACGCACCATCACGTCTCCCAGGATTGGAATTGATTCGTGCTCGTGGAAGTTGACCCCATGCACATCTGCAATAACAGTTCTAGATTCAGGACATGCCGTGCCAGGATCGTCCTTATGGATTTTTTTTCTACAGGCCTCCGGCCCACTGATGCAACAGCTTACCAGGATTGTGTCCCTGTATTCCCGATGTCCACTACACCATTGATTTGGGGGGTAACAAGCCTGATATTAAAGTCGGCGTGGAGATGCTTCACCAAACAAGACTCGGTAATCAGGACCAAAAAAATCTAAAACAGGTCTCGAGCCCCAAAGTTGTGGTTTGAGCTCATTTTCAGCCTGGAAACAATAACAAAGTTGAAGTTGATTCAACAAACTTTTTGGCACATTCCTTGTTTGGACACCCAGCAGATTAGCATTTGTTCAGTTGAATATATATATTTTTTACACTTGAGGAATCTTACTTCAATACCTATTTGTCTATCCCTATGGAAATATCTCCTCAATAGCCCAAAACAGCTGTTTGTTGAGTCAGGCAGGAAATAAAGGTGTAATGTATTCCAGGGCTTTTACCGCATATTTAAAACAAGATTAAAAAAGTAGCTACCATTCAGAAGATACCAGCTGAGAAATACCGCACACTGCACCTTTAAACAGACAAGCAAACCACTTTCTCATACAAAGAGCCGCCTTTGAGCACCACATAGAGCAAAGCTGGATCTGTCAATAGGCCCAGTATCAAACAGCTTCCGGAGGAGTTTCAGAGCGTCAGAACAAAAACCTCCTGCTGTTCCTCCCTCCCGCTCTCTCTCTTCAAAGTCCACACTTTTGCTTTCTGCGCTGCTGCGCGGAGGATCAACCGTTGACTAACTCTCGGTTTCTCTTCTCCAAGTTCCCAGTAGGGGCCACCACTTCATGCCGCATGTATGTACGATCAGTGTGAAGCAATACATTTTGGGGGTGGGGGTCGAGGTGCAGAGGCAGAGGTGGACCTTCTAAGCTTTCTGAGCAGGGCTTACTTGTGAGAAAAAGAGAGAGAGAGGATGAAAGAGAGAGAGAGAGGGGGGGGGACGTGGGAAGTATGAGTCAGATGGTCTGAGCTACAAAATGAAATGTGTAAAAACAATGCAATCACGTTCGTTGAGCTGTTTTCAAATCACAAGTCTGATCCTTGGCAGGTCAAAGTCTTGACAATTACATACCGACAATTTCATGAATTTATAATAAATGTATATAATCAGGCCATTAATGTATATTTACATGAGTGGGCCGCCTGATTTTTACAGTCGTAAAAGTGAACGTACTAAACATCTTTTGAGCTTGAATGACAACTGGAGTCCACCATAGGAGAGGGTGAGGGTGAGGGGATGGATACAACATGCAACTTCACCTCTAGATGCCACCAAACTGTACACACTGCACCTTTAAGATTTTTTCTATGTGCCACTAAAAGTCGAATTGAAAAATAAAATATGCAGGTTTTTAATAATGTAAAAAAAAAAACCACACACTTGGCTCAATCCCTTACTTTATCTATTGTTTTCATGAGT
>JAFBJT010012490.1:17207-41027 GCA_016785325.1 Chascanopsetta lugubris | reverse complement strand
CCCCCCCCCCCCCCCCTCCAGGGATGTGGGGCTGCTTTTACTGGCCACCCTGTCCTGGGACCAGCTCTCTCTGCCTGTCCCTGACAAGGTGAGAGAGGAAAGAGGAAACAGCCAGCAGCTGAGCAGAAAGACCAGAACCCATTCAGCTGAATGGTTGTGTGGCAGTGAGGTGCTGTCCTTTCAAAGAGGAGACTTGAATGAGGATCTTCATTAGCGAGATCAGGTAGAGAGAAAAATCCATAGGTTTATCGCAAGGTTGTCACAGCAACTATCGCCTCATTCGATGCGTAGTGCGCTTCCAGCGAGTCTCCACCGCGAACGCACAAACACACGCCTGCACACACAACCTCCAGTCCCCAGTATCTGCTCCCCTCCCCCCCTCTCTGGGAAGCGTCTGGCTGGCTGTCCTGCTTGCATTGACAGGCTTTTGTTTGAGGCCTGACTCGGAGAGCATATGGCAGGTGCCCCTCAGCACACAGTCCCTGCAACCCCCCCAACCCCCAGGCTCTGTGGCCTATGTAAGTGTACTGTTTAGTGGCTGAGCTACTTGCGTTTCGCAGGATGCTCTTTTTTTTCCTCCCAGAGACCCTTCACTGAATCATGCTCACTGAATTAAATTGAATAAATCCACCGTGAATAATAAGTCACTGTGGAGATCCAACAAATTCGATCGCTGTGCTGCATCTACTGTTCATTATAAAGAGAGGCAAACTTCAAAAAAATACATATATGCATTCGGAAGTGTTGCAACAACAACAATCCTGTGCTGGCTGGGAGCAGAGATACTCCAACAATTACATTTACCATAACAAATAGCTGCAATATGCAGCGGTCTGACTTCAGGGAGCAAGAACTGTCAAGAAGACTGATGTGATCACTGCAGGACTTTGTGGAATGTAACACAATAGAAATTTCAGCGTGTGGAGTCATTTTCAAATGGGAACATGCAGCGTGTACATGAAAAGACTTCTCTAACATGCAATCTTCCAGATTTTTGTTTTCCTTGACTAATTGGGTATCTCTGGCTGAAGTGAGGTCTCTAAATAAGTGCCCCACAGTGCGTAACACTCAGTCCCTGAGGGTTTGTAATACTGACCAAAATCTTCCCTTTGCAAATGAAAAGGAGCTCATCCATGAACAAACACATACACACACAAGCATCCACGAAAACACACAGGCACAACGCAGTAACAGGATTAAGCAGTGACTGCTGAGAGGCACAAAAGAGGTAGCAATTAATTAACCAAGTGCAGAAGCCAGAAGTATGTGAAGAGAGACAATGTATGTGCATGTCAAAAGCAGGCAGAGGGATCTGGGGAGGCCGTTCAATAACTAGGCCAGATTCCAAAGAACCTCAGGACAGATAAAAACACGAGACAACTTTGAATCAAACACCCTTTCAAGTCTTCATCAATCATGGCAGAGAATCCCCCGAGTCCTGGAGGAGTCAGAGGCAGGAGAGCAAAGAGGAGTGAGCCAAACTAACTGAACGTCAGAAGATTCAATTCAAAAATGTGATTATTACAGTCAATTTAAAAAAGGAGCTCCTGTCCAGGTTAGGTCGAAAATATTTTTATCACTCCAGGAGCCAACTTTCAAAGCATTTCTTGGTCCCTGGATCCCCATGAGAGTTTGTTAAAATGAAACATCTTTCACGTCTCGTATTCAAATGTATCTCACCAGAGACCACTCTGATAGCAGTGATGGCCTCTGTGCTTCAAACCACAGAACCACATACACACACACACACACACTGAGCACTCCCGAGTGAGCAGACCCTGTTCCAGACTCCTTCTTTGACGTTCATTAGATCATTATTCTAATTACCCATGATGCCGAGTGCTGCATTAATACACAGGAAACCCCTGTCACTTAATCATGAGACAGACACCGACACTAATAATTCACACAAAACCTGAACCATGCATCAGTGAGACAATGAATAAAACACATGCTTCACACACACAAAGAGCCATGTTTGTTTCTGCAGCTCAGGATCATGGAATTCGCTGGTTACACCAACACCCATTCAAAAATACTGACGGGTTGAGAGAAGCACAATCACAGCTGGTCTGAAAAAAATAAATATCTTAACATTTACAGCTTTAATCCCTTAGTTTTACATCCATTTGAAAGAAAAAAAATCTTATTTGCTGCACCCCATCGCCATTTGCTACTGAAAATGTGAAGTCGCACTTTTGTAGAGGCTCACCATTTCCCCAACAGCTGGCCACTGTAGTCTTTAACAAAAGCAAAAGCAAACAATGCAGGCCATTCAGGACAATGGTGTGACGCACTGATGATGACAACAGTAGAGGTCTGTGACACAGGGGGACACAGTGTGAAGGTATGAATCCATCTTTTAGATATGAAACATGCCTTTAACTAACCAGCCAAAGGACAATGGGGGGTAGTATGAGCATTACATCTATACAGAGGTGAGATGCAGGCTGTCTTCACACTATGTCACAGCTAAAGCAGGAAGAGAGAATGATCATGATCTGTAAAGCACAACTCAAATTAGCCTTGTGCCACGTGTGGATGAAGTGCAGCAACACCTCCTTTTCTAGACACGTACTCACAATGCAGTTATTTTGCTTTTAGAGGTAATGGTGAAAACCGAAAACTGAATGTACAGACTTGCAAGTGCACATGCAATAGAAAGGCAACTGACACCTCTGCTATTGTCAGTCGTCAGTCTACCTTGTGGTAATGTATTTCAGCAGTGTATCAAGTGAGATGTCAGGAACATGCCAGAAACAATGATTCAGAAGGGGAAACAACAACATCACCTTGAGGCTCAGTGACAATGTTATCATTTGTAACCACCTCATAATGTTCTCTCCCTTGTGAATCAGGGGACATTCCCTCATTTTGCTGTGTCAGACTTGTTGTGCAAAAATCCCTTTTGCCAACAGGTGTTAGGGGTCATAGTTAAGTTACTTCTGATCTATGACTTGTCTGAAGAACGTATGTACTTCCCACTGAAAACCCCACTGAAAGGTGAATGAGCATCATCAGAAAAGTGTAAAACAAACATGCAGATGTATTTCGGGGAAGAGGCTGAAAGGCTGTTTCTGGACTCACTGGCTAGGAGCAGACAGGAGAGGGCGATCACATAGAGCTGCTTGATGGCCACATCGTAATGGTCCATGAACAAGTCCAGCAGGTAGACGGCCAGGTGTCGCGCTGTCGGACATAGCTGGTACCGATTGCTGAGGATGGCCAGCAGGTCTGCGAAGTACCGCCGCATGCCAATCTGTGGCGAATGTGCCCGGTACACCGGTAACTTCAGCTCCTGGAGCGGGAAGACAGAGAAGAGGAATGAGAGGGGATGTAAATGACGGCAGTGGGGCGGGGAGGGGGGAGGTCAGAGTGGCTGGGTGGGCAGGAAGCAGCAGTGAAGAAACACAGGGGTTGCGAGGAATATGCATAATAATGGCGAGCAGGGCATCTCTCCTGCCAACTGAGTATGATGTCAGAAGCACTCGTGTCAGGAATAAAACTTTAATTTAACACAATTACCATCGCGGTGTACAACTGGAGCTAATCTGGGTCATTGCAGGGGTCTCAGTGAGGGCTGAGGGAGGTGGTGTGTGTGTGTGTGTGTGGTTTTCAGGGTGGGGGTACATGGAGGTTGAGTGGCAGATAGGATTAGGTTTCACCCCAGCACATCTCCTATTCATGTTCAATTAGCTGCATGTGTTTGGAAGTGGAAGGAAGATACTCGGGGGCATTAGCATTGGCTTCCTCCACAGTCAGAAAGCAGAAGAGCACATGGCTCCAGTTTCAAACTCTACAGAGACAATAGACACACAAACTTGCTCTGTGCCCACTTCACTCTGATTTTAAGCCAGAGCCTGATTTTCTACCCAGTAGAAAACAAGGGCTTTGAATTGGATTTAATAGGAGATTGAGGATTGTGGGATTAATCTTCAGATCAAACAGTGAGGGGTCCTTATATTTGAGTAAAACAGAACATACACACACACACACACAAATAGAGTTAGAACTGCTGTTGAGGAATATCCCTGCCTTTGTGCTCTGACAGGACAAATATTGGTTTAACACTCAGAATCTCACAGATGCACATCCTGCTACTACGTAAAATACTTGTGAGGCCAAAACTGCAAACTATTTATTTTGAACACAATTGTAACAGCAAGGATGTTCGGGCTGACACTTCAATTGAATCCAAAAATAAACAGTAATCCCCACCACCCCACTCACAGACCCACACATGGCAGCTCCACCCCCAATGCCACAACCAACCAAGACAACCCAGTCCTCCCCAAACTCTCCTCTCCTCCCACTGCTTCAAATTCTGCCTCTGGTCCATCTGTCTGTCTTGGGGTACAAGGGCAGCAGGCAGAGGGGAGGGGGGTGGGCTGCCCTAGTCTGGAGGGGCTCCAGGGGGTGGGTGGGTGGAGAGGTGCCTTTGTGGGGGACCCGCACCATAATTAAGGATTCCACAGCTGCCTCCGCCTGATTTGCATGTCTGATAATTTGCCACATGCTCCACACTGCCACTATCTCCCACATCAGGGCATTATCACTGCAGCAAACGTCATTAAGGCTGGAGGAGACTGTGGGGGAGCAGGCACTAGGCAGGAAATCTGAACACCGACACCCAGTTCACCTTTCTTCACAATTTCACAGCGGCGGAGGCGACTGAAACCCAAGGCTGATTTAAATTCACGATGGAGGCAATAGAGTCTGAGAGGCAGGAAAACGTACAGGTTAAGTTAATTGACTGTTGTGGTTTTTTGTGTTTTCCTATTTACATATTACTATACGAGTTAAAAAGTCACGGTGTTCTGCTGTGAGGAGTAAATAAGTCAGCCAGTAGTCCAGAGGTACAGTGTGTAGGATTTAGTGATATCTAGAGGTGAGGTGTATGTTGCAGCTCACCTAAGTCCTCCCTTCCATGCACCAAGAGTAGCCTTCAATTATCATTAAAACTCGCAGCATGATTACATTGTCCATTCTGAGCTACTGTAACACAAGGTGGAGCAACATGGCAGCCTATGTAGAGAGGATGCTCCTGATGTAAATATACAGCGCTTATTCAAGGTTAATGAAAAAAAGAAAAACTGAGATGTGCAGGTGAACATACACCCAAAAAAATATTTTTATTTCGATCTTATTTTTCAAATGACCTTTATTCTAAATAACTATTCTTACACACTGGACCTTTGGGTTCTATCCATCAATGTCAAACTAAAAATACTTTCAGTGTTTTTTTCAGTCAGATTATGAACTAAAATAATAGAATTTAATCTTCTACCAGTTTCTAAATAAAGACCTCAAATCTAATAGTGTCTCTAATTAGTCTCGGTCATTTCTCGCCTCACCAATCCGATCTTTCTCTTTTCTAACTTTGATACTGCACAGTGTTCACGGCAGCCCGTCTGTTGCTGGGGATTTAAACCAAACTGCTGATATAAGGAGATCAGACCCTGACATTAGACTGACGCTATCACTCTCTTTCATTATGGCATATGAGAAAAGAGTGGGTGTGTTTTTGAGTTTCCAGCTCTGCGTACAGATCCTCAGTCTAACTGACAGCTCGCTGTGACTCAGACACTGTCCGACATGAACACAACTGAATCAAACTGTGCGTTAGTCAATGAGTCATTGAGACGCTAACAGATATGTGATTCACTACAGTCCGGGCTCTCCGCATAAACACACATAACCTCTCTCTCTCATGTTCAGGCGCATGACGTCTCAGGCCTGATCTGTATTCAGCTCCCAGCGCGCGGAGCTGGCAGCCAAGCCTCAGACAGAAAATGCCAGTCAAGTGACAGATGTCTCCATTAAAAAGGGACACGTGGGAAGAAATATGATCATGCTTCTAGGTTAATTAAGACATTCCCAATTAATGAGCCTTAGCCCCTCCATGTAATCTAATTTAGACCATGTTTAAATAGACAACAGGCCCATGTAATCATTTTTACTTCCTTATGTTCAGCACACTGCGTGAGCACCAGCATGGAAGCACTAATGTATAATGTTTAGGTTATTAAGCCTGGCTTTTTTTTTATGTCATCATTTTCAAATTCCTTTCATAATAAACCAATTATTGCCTGGATTATTCAAAATGACTGGGTTTTCCAAGAGGTCATTTCCCAAGATGATGGATTTATTTCGATATAAGAATTAGGAACGGAAAAACTCATTTTCCTTCAATTGTCATTCATCTTAAAGGGTGACTGTCTATTGTAGGTTAGTATAAAACGTGGAAGCGCAACATGGGGGCTTCCGCACACAGGATCCTGATGTAAATCTAAAGGGCCCATTCAAGGTTATTTAAAAGGAAAATGTATGTGACTATGTAAAAATGAAAACTTCATGATGCTATTTGATTTCCCCCCCTGTCTGCCAGTAATTTGTTTTATTTCAATCTTACATTTAAAGGGGGTCGGGGAAGAAACGATCACATGTTAGTGAGAATATCCTCAATATTGCAAACTGGACAATTTTCAATATATTCAGAGTGATTCGTGGACCTTGGTGAAAAACAAAGGTATACACTTGATATTTAGGACTGTGTGGAATTGGGTCCATAAGGAAGTTACACCTCTTCACTGAGCACACTGCAAAAGCATCATCTCAGTATAAAGCCTTTGAAACCATGATGCTATGACAATTATTGCTGAAATTGTTCTATGGCCACACTCACCTTGATACGGAGGGACTGATGGATATCTGAAGCTAACTGTCCTTTCCACCATTGCAGCTCCCTCTCCATCTTTCCCATCCAGAGGAGAGTTCCACAGTAAACGTGTAACCTGCTGAGACACAAAAGGTCCGAAACGAGAGAGATGAGAAACAGCACAGCGGCGGCCTGGTGATACCAAAGGTGAGAGGAACTAGAGAATGACTTTCCAAGCCCAACATATACTGTATGAAGTTATTATGTGGAGAGGTGGAATGGATGTGCTGCAGGCAGCTCCAGAAGGCTGCTGTTCTGTGCAGGGAGGTTTTCATTCAGAGCAGAGCAGCAGTATTGTGTTACAGCACTGTGGATTCATCAGAGCTTTAATTCAAATTCTTGAGAAAAACTTGCATAACCCACAGAGTTGAAAAGAGGTCGAGCAATGAACGCCTAAGACCAGAGTCGATGAACTGTATGTGTGTTTTGTTGTCTTTATCACTGGTTAAGTTATTATCTACTCATTTTTGTCTTTGATTAATGTTTTAAAAAATTAGGAGGTATGTCTAAAATACATGTACCTGTAAAATGATTATGACGACTCCTGAACAAGTTACCGTGTGCAATGTAGGAAATTGAAAGTTTCACCAAAGACTTGAAACACATGGGCTGAAAAGATGCAGTGTGTTGGATTTACTGACACCTAGAGGTTGAAGTTGCATGATGCTGTTGAATACCCTCTTCCTCACCTCTCTCTTCAAAGCAAAATGTGTGAGAATCTATTGCAATACTCAGCTAACATTTATGTTCAAATGATGTTCGGTTTGTGTGGGCCGCTGTTTGAAACCATGCAAGATGGCCGCCTGCATAGAGAGGACTACCTCTGTGTGAAAATATGACTGCTCATAATAAGTGCTTATCCTGGGATCATCAAAACATCTGCATATGTGGGTAATTATCAAATACTAATGAAGGCACCACCAAGGACTTTTTTTTATTTTTGCCATTAGATCCTATTTATCAAAATCTTACAGACTGCACCTTTAAAGGACACAAAGATATGGGAATATACACTTGTCTGTACATGCCAGTATAGTGCGGTCTTTTGAGAACAGTTATCTCGTGATATCATCAATATAATGAATTGTAAGCTACTCCATTTGAATGTTTGTGTCTCGTATTGATCGGTTAGTCGATGAAAAGTGGTCCATTTTGGAGCTGTTCGGTAGTTTTGGGCAGAGTTTGCTCTCAGTGATGTTGGCTCCACAGGCCGTGTTCTCTGCTGGGGAATTTAAATGGCTCAGTTAAATCACCTCCTCCACCTCAACACGCTGCTGCTTCACTGTGGAGCCGCGTTAACACGGAGCCTCGACTCGTACTCACATTTACAGACAAATACACACTTTACGCTCACAATGTCTGTGGATGTACCATAACACACACGCACAATGAGAAGCCACACAACTTATCTGTCCCCTCTCACGCACACACGCGCGCACACACACACACACACACACACAATTCTAAAGCCACTTCGCTCCAGAACAAAAACACACACGCCGAGATAAAAGCAAACAACCTCAACACAAACACGCGGCTCAGTCCCGGCTACAGCCTCAGCTAACCCGCTCAATACCCCCCCTGTTCGGCTCGTACATGTGCCACTCACCGCTCCGACGGGAATGTCCCCCAGACCCCTTTGTCTCAGTCCGACATCCTGGATGAGAGAACTCCCGGTCGGCTTAACTTTCACACACACCTCCGTGTCTGTTTAACGGCGAAGTTCACAGCGAGTTCACCGAGCAGCTGCCGCCGCCTAATCCCCGCTAAGAGCGACCGGTAGAGCCGTTTACACCCCGAACACTTTGACACTTTTACCCCCCTCGAAAGCTCACGCTCCGCCGCTTCCTCTCCGGTGGCTCAGCGGTAACAAAGTCGCCTCCACGGCTGCACCAGCTGCTGCTAACGCCGCCGCCGCTGCCGCTGAGGGGAGAGAGAGAGACGGGAAGGCCCCGCCCCTTCCTCTTGTTGTCTGGGAGTTGTAGTTCTTTACCGATAGACACCAAAGTATGGCGTCCTGCTGCTGCTTTTCCAGCTACGGCGTTTCGTATAATATAAAAAGCATTGGATATTTATGTTGCCATGTTGAAATGTAAAGCTTTATGGTTTAAAAATAAAATTGTTTTGATTAAATATATTCCATTTATGATAACAAAATGTTTTACATCAAAACAATAAAACCGTTTCACATTAAAACACCTTTACTTCAGTTGTAATTTGATTCTTTATATATGGTTTTCAAGAATAACACTAAAACTTAATAATAATTGTAATATATAAAAATCATTAAAACATCAAAACCTCCACCCTCTAAGATGAAGAAAGACTGACACTAGAACACAAAACCTCTCCTGTTATGAGTAGTATTTATTGTCAAAACATTAAACTTGTCATGTCAAGCTGCAACAAACACTAGAAAAAATATATTTTTCATTCATTGTATCATGTAATACATTCTCATCCTTCATAAACAACAACAGTGCAGATATCCAGTATGAATGAAATATTCAAATTATTATTATTTGTTTTAAACAGAGTTGAAGATTGTAAAGTATGAAAATAATTTCATAACATCAAAATAAACAAAACAGTTCCAGTCCTGCTCTCTCTACTTTGTACAAGTGTGATCTCAGCTTCTGTAAATAACAACGATCCATTGAAATAAAGAAGCTGAAAATGATTCGGTTTAACAATATGTGAAATCCTGAGGGATTCAGTATTGTGTGGAGTTGTACTGTGTATTGTTCGTGCGGAGTTGTATTGTGTATTGTTAGTGTGGAGTTGTATTGTGTATTGTTAGTGGCACCCCGCGTTCCGATGTGCCCCCTGGTGTCAGAAGTCAACTCCAACAGTTCAACCTAACTGAGGCATTGAGCAGAACTCTGACCAGACAACCAATATAATCTGAAAAAAGAGCCAAGAGCAAAATCTAAACACATCAGCATTATGGCAATAAAGGTGCATGGGGCAACTTTTCTTCCCTTTGATTCACTTTAAATCATCAATGAGAGAACAGGCTGTTGCAAAAGAAACAAAAGTGATTAGTTCCCTTACTTGATTGGTTGCCTCTGTGGTCATTTACTGTGTCAATTTGTCTTTAGCTTGAAACCGA
Organism: Chascanopsetta lugubris; assembly: GCA_016785325.1. Lineage (NCBI taxonomy): Eukaryota > Metazoa > Chordata > Actinopteri > Pleuronectiformes > Bothidae > Chascanopsetta > Chascanopsetta lugubris. The sequence goes on along the minus strand of JAFBJT010012490.1, from coordinate 31,197 downwards.
GAAATGAAGTTCCCCCACAAACCCCCACTCTCCAGCCCAGGATGAGTCCCAGGCCCAACATGAGGGGGCTCCACAGAGTCGAGGTGGAGGCCTGGCTGGACGGGCGATGGTGGCTTGGCTCTGCCGTGGCTGAGTGTGTGTGAAGGGGAAACGCCGGCAGACGGTGACCAGCCGCCACAAGGATTTCTGATAATTTTCTGTTGATGCTCGAGTGACAGACTGTTGACTGCGCATGGCTTCCCTGCCACAGGTGTCACTGTAAACAACCATTTTTGTACTGTCCCTTTAACTGTCAGCCTTAGTGTTTGCTTTCCTGTCAGCTTCATTGAGAAAGTCCTGGTCAGGGTAGATGAGGAAGCCAGTGAAGGTGCTGTCTGTCCAGAAAGGGTCGAAGAAGAGTCCGTTCTGTTCCGAGTAGAAGATCTGCAGCCAGACCTGGTCTTCCTTCTGCAGGTGGAGAACTGTGGATCCAGACGCCACGTCATGGTTTCCTGTGTTTGCATCAAAAGTCTTGATCCTGTATTGTCCATTGTGCACCAGCCCGATGGCCAGGTGCTTGTTTGCCAGTGTGATGTCATAAGTGAAATAATAGACTCCCGGGATGACACAGACAAACTTCCCACTGCTGGAGTTGTAGTGATTCCCCTCATTCAGCAGGATCCGGCTGAAGCGGATGGGCAGTCGCTCTTTGGGGTAGCTCTTTGTCATGGCCACAGAGAAGGCGGAGCGGGCGGCTCTGTCACAGTTGCAGCCTCCGGGGGCCCCGTCGGGGCCCACATCACCAACTTTTCCCTTCGGCCCCCGTTTTCCAGCCAGCCCCGGGGCTCCACGTTGTCCCTTCAGACCCCGGGGTCCGGCCTTGCCAATGAAACCGTCACGGCCCTTTACTCCCGGCTTCCCTGGGTTCCCTGTCCTTCCCGGATCACCTGACAATGGAGGGAAAATGACGTATGTTTTTGGTATTGTTCACAAATGATCACAATGTAAGAACTTGAAATAGCAGCTTAAACTCAACGATGTGTTCATCAAAGGTCAAATGATTAAAAACAATAATCTAGTATTTAGAAATGATTCACAACATTATGATAGAACAGAGGGACAAGACGATTACCTCCATCTCCCTTCTCTCCCTTTTCCCCGTCCTCTCCATCTGGCCCATCCTTCCCGGGAGCCCCCATGGGGCCCATTGGCCCCGGTGACCCGTGGGCCCCTGGGTTTCCCGTGGGCCCCGCCGGACCCGGCAGACTGCATACAAGCTGGGAGGAGTGGACCGTGATGTTGCGGCCTTTCTTGGACGAGGAATTCGTTGACTGTGGGACGACAGTGGAGAGCAAACAGAGCAACACGCACATCTGGAGCATGGTGGTCACTGCGGAGTCAAACAACAACAACAGAGAAAGTCTGTGTGTATTACAATGGATTTGATTTGAGCTTCAGGAGCCAGCGATGAGGCAGACGTGGAACAAATACCACGGCAGTAAACAAGTGTTGTATCTGCAGCTGTGATCCAGTGTAGAAACATGAAGACAGGTATTCTGAGTGTTTCTCTGCACTGACATCACATGCTGAATGAAGTAGGCACAATCATGCAGTGGCGGCAGTAAACACAGCGGAAAACACCAGATACTTTGAAAAAACACACCAACAACTCACCAGTATAAAAGTTATGACGCAGGAGCATTGTTCGCCACGGTCACGTCCTGTCTCTGCACACGACAACACAAACATTCCTACATGCTTTCCCAGTAATCAGATGAGAGGAGGCTCTCTGAGAGAAGTACTGTGAAGAAATGTTCAGCCTGGCGAACAACACTCCACATCATCCGCCCCTGTTTCAGCAAGTACACAGCCAGAGAATACTTTCACCATGATGTCACTGTGTTCATGTCAGTGTGACTGTACTGCACAGCTCGGTCGTGACGCATCACTCAAGTCAAACTTAAACAGGATATTAGATTTCATACATAATGAGAAGCAGAGACAGAAAGCAGGGTTGTTCTCGTACACAGTGATTTCTTTGTCGTTTCAATGATGAATTCATATACAAATGAGTCAAGTGTAAATTTAGCAGCACAGTATGGTGGTCTGCTGCACTGTAAAAATGTGTTTGTGTTTATCTCACTGATGCAGAGCCAAGAATGAAGACATGAAAAAAAATGTTCCAGCTGTTGGGTGAGGCTGTGAACTGAGCTTACATCAACACTTTTCCTGCAGCAGGTTTTAATGAGATAACATGGGCAAACACCCCTCCCAAAAAAACACTTAAGACAGCTAATACATGTCATCCATGTTGAAAATATTGATCTTTAACAATCACAAAATTAAAAATGGAGGTATATTGAAGCTGAGATAAAGGAAAATGTCTTTAATATTTAAAATCAGTGACCTGCAGAGGCTTACAAAAGATCAGTTAGACATGAACTTACAGTATATACACAGGAAGATTATGTGGTTAAAACAAGGGTAGTTCAAAAAGTTCTCTGCCAGACTTGAGAAGAAGGGACATAACTCCCATTTTGGGACATAGCTGTACACTTTGTGGCCTTTTTTTCTGAATGAGGCTGATAACTTTTTGAACCCTCGTTCAATCCATTATCTCTGGAAAACAGTCTTCCTTCCTGACACCAGGGATTCAAACAAGTGTATTTTATTTACAAAGAAAAATCAATACGTTTAAGTAATTGCTGAAATTATGCTCTGCTGTGTTTTAAACTGACACTTGTTTTCGCATGGAACTAAACAAGTTCAAAGAAAAGGACACATTCTGGTTTGTCAAACTTTTGCTTCAAATCCCAAAATAAAAACAGCAAAACAAGTTTACCCACTTTCTGTCACATTTACGCAGAGAGAAGCCTCCTGAATGTTTTATTTTTACAGGACAATGTTACGTTGAGTCATTTCACCGAGCAACTGCTCTGGCAGGGTCCATGTGGAGCGTCGTGGAGGGTAGGCAGGAGAAGCGGGAGGTTACTGTCCCAGGAAGGAAGCCATGGGATCATCTGGTCGGCAGCGCTTCATGCGGAATGCCTCCATCTCCTCCTCGGTGGGAGCCTTTACTTCCTGCAGGCTGTAGTACGGCCTCTTCCTCTCATCGATCTGCATTATTGCATCTATGTGCTTTTTGTGTTTGTCCTCTGCTTCCAGGGCCTGGCAGAGAGAAAGGTGGATCATAGAAATGGGTCAAAACCAGAAAAACACATTGGAGAAAACACGTGAACACGCTTGTTTTATTTCTTACCTTTTTCAACTTCTCCTTTTTCTTCTCTTCATCATCCGAATCGCTGGCGTCAGAGATTCGTTTCTTGTTCCTTTTGCTCTTCTTTTTCTTCTTCTTCTCTTTTATCATCTTATCACGGTGCATCTGCAGGGTGACAAAATTAATATTTACAAAATGGTGACGAGATCTCTGTTTTCCACCAGCAATGAAAAATGTAATACTGTAAGTCATTTCTGACTTCTCCACATTACGTACCTCCAGCAGAGACTTGGGCTCCTCTTCCTCTTGTGGCTCGCCGAGTCCCTCTTCAAACGGAACACAGTCTGTGTTGTTCTGTAAATCAATAAACACAAAAACAGTTGAAGTTACAGAGTGATGGTTAGGAAAGTTTAATGTAGTAGAGCTTTGAAAATGTATTAACATGTCTACTCACTACATTAATTCCTGTCTCTCCTGTGCAGTAACTCTGTTTGACCATGGAGTGACAACACTTGTATCCCCAGAAGCCGTCCTTCCAGTAAGAGCCCCAGATACACTGAAACGACACAAGATAATCTTTAGGATGTTTGGTGAATAACACAATGTAAAAGTCGCAATAGCCATAGATCGGTCTGTTGCTCTTACACCGTGGTTGTTGATGAGCACGTCCTCCTCGTACTTAGAGCGGGCGATAGCCTTCTCGAGTCCTTTCAGTACGGCGCCATGGCGAGAGTACTCCACATAGTCCTCTGTCTGGGCCAACAGCAGCTCCCGGGGTGGAGCGTTCAAGTGTTCCTGACCTCCATACTAATGGTCACACACAAAAGCACAAACACAGCTCAGTAATTAGCCAGAGTGGATATGTACCATTCAAGGATAAACAAAATATCCACAAATCTTTGGAGGTTAGTCTTTAACGGTCGCCTGCAACTGAGTGCAGACAAATAAAATACAATGATTTATTCCATCCTAAAATCATACAAATGTTGTAAAAGGTGATGGTTAAAGTGACTACCGGACTGTCATCAAGGCATGTTAGAACAAACCAGTTTTACAATGATAGAGCTTCATTAGATTATTGTTTGAATCTTAACTGTAAGAACTGATAAAACTACAATATGTAACTGCAATGTCCTGACATTCATGAATCATCTCCTGATACAAGGAGAAAAGAAAAGAAGCCAGAGATCTGAAAACATCAACAAGAATTCAACATCTTCCCATTCACAATTCATTTTTAAAACAATGAATTAAAAAATAAATGTTCGAGGACAAAATTGAAATGCTATCCCACAGTGTGTATCACCCTGTAGTTACCAGCGTATATCATTGGAAATAAAGGCGATGTCAGATATTTACCTTCTCCAAGATGCTCTCCCGCTGTTGCTCTTTAAAGTCCTCTTTCTTGTCCTTGAATGAGCAGTGGAGCAGCTCCAGCTTGGTGGGGTCGGCCTGCAGATGCACCTCTGAGCCTCTCTCATAGGCCTCCCAGGCAAACACTGAAACAGAGAGAAGCATTGAAAATCACTACAGGACAAAAGCAGCATTTGTTTTTGTGTGAAAGTTTCATTTCATGGTCCCATTCAGTGTCAGAACAGACAGACAAAAATGAATCAGTACCACTGTTGATGTCTGAGCCGATCTCTGCCCTGTTATACCAAATTTGTGGACATGTAGAAAGTCATTCTCATGTGAACAAATAAAACGCATGCAATATTTTAGCTTTACGAATTCTAGCCTTAAAATAGCAATTGTATAGCTAAAATATCAAATGCACATTTGGCTGCTTGTCAACACTACACAGCCGCTGAATGATCAGATGTTAGCTAGCAAACCTGAGGCAGTGGAGGAAGTGATAGCCCTGAAAACTGACATTCCTTTGGAACATCAGTTTTCGTGAGAGTGGAGATGGAGAGGATTTTAAAAGGCAAGACATGATCTCAATGACTTACATTGTGTTTGAGCCATGGAGATGGTGTCCCCAGTGTAGCGAGCAAAGTTGTCTCCAGCATATCCCACTCTGTCAGACACAGCAGATCAGAGGTTGTCAAGATGTGAGTGAGAAAGAGGCGAGTGATGAGGTAACAGTGGCAGTAACTTACTCGTCAGGGTTCATCCCGGTGTTGTAGTATGGGTTCTCTCTCATAGCTCGAGTCTTTGGATCGTAGTAGGCAGAGTTTGGATCCAGATTCCTAAGGTACTGTGAGAGACATTCAATGACATTCCTTCAACATCTGCTTGAACCAACAGCTTGAACAGTGAACACAACATAATGTCTCCTCTCTCTGTGAAAGTAAAATGAAGAAGTTACTTTAGCCGTGTCCTCTCTGATACGCAGATTCCTGACAGTGATTCGTCTCTTGGAGTCAAAGTTCTGACCAGGCATGTCGATGTCATCTGCATATTTATCTTCATCCTCATCCTCGCTGTCATGCTCATACTCCTGCAGAGAAAGGATTGAAGTCATTTAATGGTGGTTCTCTCAACAGAAGACAGAATTTCATCTCTTTACTTGGACATCAGACAGTTCTCTATGGTTCACATTTTGACACGACTTACAGTTTGGTCCAGTTTTCCAGATGCCAACTCGTCCTGAAGTTTCTGTGCCTTCAGAGTCCTTTTGGCCTAAAACACAGATTAGATTTATTTAGTTGACGATAAACATATGAGACAAATAAATAACACTGTGCATCTGAGTTAAGTCCCAGTGCCTGCAAGTAAGGATCAGGTCTAACTTGGGTTTGCTCTCCTTTACAATTGTTTAGGGAAAAAAATAAAAATAAAAATGATATATATAGTTTATATTTATCAGGATCAGAATTTGTATGGCTTCATACCATACCCCATTTAATTCCTAATTTGATCAATTCCATGATCACAGCAGTTGTGTTTGATGATCAGACCAGATATTTGTGAAAATATTCCAGTAATATGGATTAAACAAACACTTTCAAAACTACATTAGATAAACCACCGACTCACCAGATCTACTTTGGCATACTCTTCCACAATGCGCTGGTGTTCCTCAGGATCATATCCATTCCAGCGATCCCGCTTCCCATCGTAGTCCAAGTCGAGGTGGACCTGCACATGTTCATCTGGGGCTATTCCTGTGCCAGTGAATTTTGCTCCAACTTTTCTGGGTCGCTGATGAGATAAAAGTGAAGGTCAGAGACTGAGCTTTTAAGGATATGTATATATGCTTCTAATAATGCACTTTCTGGGAGATATAATCAGATATGATTATTGCTGTGGTTATTTTACCTCTAAACAGTCCTTCTTCTTGTGCGTCAAAGCGCCACAATTCTCACAAGATCCTTTACGGAATTTAGTAGTCACGGAATTCTGCGTGGAGAAAAACAACGAGGTTACAAACTTATACTTAAATCGATGCAGCCATGTGAATGCTACTTATGATAAGTCACTCTTACCTCCTGCACTCCTCTCTTATACCACTCTCCAATGGCTGAGTACTCCCTCTGGAATTCACCTTGAGGCCTCTGATGTTTGAGCGTGGGTCGTTTGGACGGGTCGATGTACCATGGTACTGATGAAATGTACTGTGGGATGTGGGGATTAATGTCCCTGGAGAGAGGAAGCAGCAGCAGATATGGTCCATATTATTACAGTGGCTAAACTTTAAATATTGCAATAAAGTCAGAGGGTAAACATCGTGATTTAATCCGTGCATGATTTAAGTTGCCAGGGAAATTGTGCATCCAAGATGTATTTGAGTAAGATCTTCACTAGCGACTGTCATCCTGTAATTCAATCCGATTTCAAATGTGCATGTAATGATTATTGTCTGTGTCTGACAATGTGATACTTGAGATGACAACAGAAAAGCTGTAAGGTCTAAACTGATAGAACACACTCTCCGTCCGGACACACACTTACTTGCCCTCCTCGTCCACTTCAGCTGGAGCGTTTCCCAGCTTCCTCTGCTCCTCCAGCTCCTTCTTCTTCCTCCAGTCCTCCCGGGTCATCTTCTTGGGCTCGTCCAAGCTCACGATGCCCTCGGAGCTGGCGCTCGGCTGCTCGGTCATGACTGAACCTGCCACCGAAGAGACGAACACACACACCCGTTATATTCACAACACTGTGAGAAGATTAGCTGACCGTCTATATGTGGAAGAAACAGCCCCACTGGCATCATCACCCAGCATGAATTGCATTACGACCACTAACATAAACACTCGAGTAGAAGCTAGCTGTTAGCACTAAGCTCGTCACTGAGATAATCATTATACGACGTTTCATCCTATTAAGTGAGAAAATAACATAGTTAACTACCTTGGTGCGTTCAGCAACACGTATGAGAAGTAAAAAAAAGTTGAGTTCTCTTTCGTAAATGAGAAGTTTTCCTCTGTATCGAGCTCAGTGTTCAGTCTCGTCGCTTGTGTTTTCAGACGTGCATCCCAGTCGCCATCTTACACCAAACATTGCTGCGTCACATCCTGTCTTCCTCTGTGGTGTCGGAATGATGTCATTACTCCCAGACACAGCGACCTCTAGAGGACGTATCTGTTTCAACATTAAACGTTGGGTCCCTCTCCCTACGAAAATGCTGAGATTGATTAAACGCTTTAGTTGCAGCAAAATGAATTACGTCATCCAAGCGTAGTTTGCCTTTGATGTCTTTGATGAACATAACCGGAAGAAATGAGGGCGTTCGATCTCTGTGGTCTGCATCATGTCTATATGATATCAGTAAGAAAAACTGGGGGGAAAAAGTTAAATATCAAAACATTTCAGTTACAAGAAAAGAAAATACAGGGTACAGGGTGAATAAGTACTTTGATTTTATTCTAATTAAAATAATGAAACAGCAGTGTAGGGCGCAAACCCAATGTTAGAGGTGAATGTTCAGCTTTTTTTCAATGCCATGGCACCGTTACATTTGTCTGTTTGTCCAATCCTGAGCTCTGACTTTCTGTGCAGAGAGAAAGAATTATGAAACTGTGAATCAATGAAAAGAAATAGAAAAAACATTATTGTCTTGACAATAATTATTTCAGTCAGGATGACTCCAGTGGGTTTATTTCTATATTCCTTGGACACAGCAACCAGGTGTTTGTTGCGTCGAACCGTAACATGAACCAGTGAGAACTCTAGTTTCTGCATCACTTGCATTAAGAAAGACGAGGTTAAGACAGTAACAACAACGTAAGATGCCCTTGTTGTGACACTTGTCACCCTTTTTTTTTTCCTCCTTACATTTCAAACATTTTCAAAAAAGGCCAAAAATGTAAACAATAGTGAGACAAAGAATCAAAGGTCATGACAGCACCAGACACAAATAAACATATGGACAGTAAAAGTATAAAGAGACGCACTGGATCAGTCGTCGAGCCTTAGCACCAGTACACATCCCCACCATCAGTCCAGCAGTGGATGAGAAGGCAACAGAGTACCAGGGTGAAGGCAGTGTTGCGTTCAAGTAGGTACCAAAATATCAAACTCTCTATGTCCTTTCATTGTCTACTGAGCCGTTAGAGAGGAAAGGATGGACCGAGTCATTTACCATCGTCCTCCCACTCCTCCCCCTCCACCTCTCCATCATCATCGTCGTCCACGTAACCCCCCCAAGTGTCATATGTGTCCCCTCCTACACCGTCTTCCTCCCCCTCCCCCTCATCTTCCAGCTGCTCACTTCCATACACAGGCCCATCCTCCTCATCCTCCACCACCTCCATCTCCCCCATATCATCCTCCTCCTCTTCCTCTTCCTCCTCCTCATCTTCATCGTCGTCATCATCATCATCCTCCTCCTCATCCAGATCTTCCACCTCCAGCCCGCACACCTCCCCGTCCTCCACCTCGCCATCCTCACTCTCCCCCTTGGAGGAGGAGGGCACAGAGAGGGTTTCGCCCTCAGTCCTGTCTGCCAGGTACGTCCTGCTGGAGGGGATGAAGCTGGAGGTAGCGGTCCTTGTGTTGATGTAGAGACGAGGAGGAGGCTCAGGCCTGGCGTCGCTGGTCTGGCCGGCAGGGGAGGAGACGGCAGCGGCGGCGGAGGGGGACGATGATGAAGAGGAAGAGGAGCAACTGGCTCTTCGAGAGTCTGGAGCCATCGAGGGTCTGACGGGCACCGACATGGCCCCGGGCCTCACAGAGGTCGGGTCGGGCACGTATTCACGGATCTCGCCCGGCTCCAGCGGGTCGGGCCCACAGGGGTCGTGCTCACTGCAGGACAGTTTGCCATCCAGCTTGGAGATGAAGAGCATGCCCTCACGGTGCTCCTTGCAGTACGAGCTGGGACACATCTCACAGAACGAAGCCGCTTCCTTTCCACAGATGTCGCACTGGTGCCACGGACACTCCCACCGCCCTGCACAAAGGATCTTTGTTATTACTCAGGTCAAAGAGAACACCTTGTCGGTTTTTAGGTCAAAAAGGAAAGCAAACAGATGAAAGGTGATCAACGTGAACGGCTGCACAACATCTGCCCTGATTCGTGAAGCTTGAAGCATTTCGGTCCAAATCTGCTGATCTGACAAGAAAAGATTTCAACTGACCGGACAAGAAGTTTCAAAACACACAGATTAAGAGCAACGTGTAGTGGACAACGCATGGACCAGTGTATCTGGTTGTTATGTAAGTTTGAATCGGAAACAAGATGTTTAACAGCTAAAAATATACTACAGCTTCATCCAACAACAACATCAGGCTATTCTGTATTGGAATCTAGATGATTTACTCAGATAAAGAAGTTTAGAAACTAATGGATTAAAATGATTAATTGCATTATTTAAATATTTTCCTTGTAAAATCCCTCTGGTAGAATGATGAGGGTTACACGTGGTTTTGCACTGACAGTGAAAACCCTCCACCTGCACTTGCCTGCAGGCCTCTTGGCCAAGTTGAGACAGTCGGCGTGATAGACCTTGGGGCAGCCCGGCTTCTTACAGGACACGATCTGTCCCCCGTCACCACAGCTGAAGCACTCGTCTTCTCTTTCCTTGGTCACCACCTGCTTGGTCTTCCTTCTCATGGAGCCTCTTCTTCTCCCCTCCTTGGGTTTCTCCGCAGGGGGCTGGTTCTGATAGACACACACACACACACACACACACACAGGGAACAGCTCATCTCCTCTGTTGACGGGTCATTGTTGGGATCGTGTGGAGCACACGAGTGTGATCCTGAAACAAACACGTGCTCTTACCTTTGGCCGGACACCGAGGAAGCCGCTGCAGTTGGGCGCTCCACACTTGCAGGCGGTTTTCCCATTGCCCAGACACTCCAGGTTGTAGTTGAAGGTCAGCTCCTCATCTGAAGCACAGGTCACGTTAGCTCTGATTTCAAAGTGACTTTTTCAAGTGCCCTGCGTCCATGGTCCTACACTAACTAACTCAAACCTTTGGAGATGTCTTGAAGAGCAAACAGCCCCACCCTGGTGTCCCCGTTCACAGTCCACTTCTGGGTCTCACAGTTTGGTTGACAGCTGTGGTTCATGAAGCGAGCCTGGTTCCCTTTGGGCCCGGCATCGATGATCCGGTCCTGGAATCAAAATACATAGACTGAACCGTCTGATCGGCGCGGTGACACACACATGCATTGGTCATTTGTACACAAATTACACCCAGAATCCAGATGAACAGCAAATGCACATTGGAAGGAAAGAGATTTTCATCCTGCTCATTCAAAGTTGTAGTACGGATGCATGCAAAGGTCAGACGCAGGTGGTCAGTCTCATTAACTTGTTAAGAGTGGCAGCAGTTTTACATCCAATGAAACTGGTGCTATGGGGCAGGGGAGGAAGGGAAAACCTAATCAAGACCAACCTACGTATCCCGTGCAATATATCTTTACATTAGACAAAAGATTAAATTTTGACTTCCACACAGTAATACCATCTTGTACCACTAGAGTGTGTCATGGGCGACAGTAGGGCTTAGCCGGCCTCTCATCCTTAACGGCCGAGGTTCACTTTTTTTCTCAGCAGTGTTTAAAAAGCACAAATTCCTTCTTCTTCCAATTGAAATGTAAAAGTCTCGAGTCTCATTTTGTTGTTTCGGAGGATATATGTTCTCCGCCTTCTGCTGATTGTTGGAATTCTAAAAGGTCTAAACCACTTCAGATCCATTTCAGAAGCAAGTCTGAAAACGACCAGATATAAAGACGGTGATTTGCACATACGCTCTCATCATACACAGAAATAACACGTGTTCTACAAAGGGGTGAAATCTATATGCGAGGACACATCAGGTTACATGAGGAGTGACACAGCTATGAACAGGATGTAAACAGTGTTGGCACCTTGTCCAGTGTTAGCATGTAGAAGTTACAGATGTCGTTCTCCTGAGCGTGTTTGATCCTGGCTCGACACTCCTCTTCATCGATCACCTCTCCCACGTATTCACTGACGAAGGCTCCCTGCCGGGGACGACAACACGGGGTCAATCGCTCGGTTTGCAACACAGTACATCTTAGGTCTGGCGATCTACCGACCAACCTTCTTGAGGTCCGTCACCCCCCGCAAACCCCAGCCGCGGGACAGCGTCCTGAAAATCTCAACGGGCGTGTACTCGCGCTTCATGAAGGCCTGGTTCTGACATCGCTCCCCCGCCGCGCACACCTGGGGGTGGCACTCGTACATCAGCATGCGGTTGATGCACTCCGAGTCCACGCCGCAGGGGTTCTCGTCGGAGGCCTTGCAGTTGCACCGAGGGATCTCCGACAGGTCAGCCGTGATGATCTGCACCTTCCCGATGGGCCGGTTCACCTGGGAGACAGAGGGGCACCTTTAACCGAGCCTCACCGTGAGCGGGTCTCAGATCTGTGTGGAGGATGAAGAACAGTGAACGGTACCCGGATGTGTTTGTACGGAGGAGGCTTCTTGTCATTCTTTCTGTCCTCCTGAAGCTGCCGCATCTCCTTCTCTGCCTGGAGCTCTCTGAACCTCTCCGCTGCATCTGTCAGGGCTGTGTACACACACACACACACACACACACACACACACACACACACACACACACACACACACACACACACACACACACACACACACACACACACACACACAACCTTCATCAGACTATTACAGGGACATTGGGACACAAAGGGTTGTTGTATTTAGTGACACCAGTGGCAGTGTAGTGACTTGCAGTCAGTAGTCACTCTCGTAGTCGGGATCGACCCCCGACCAAATCACCTGAACAATACAGATCAAAGAAAGAGAGAGAGAGTGAACGCAGGCAGCCGGACAGAGAGAGAGAGAGAGAGGAAGTGAGAGAGAGACAGAGGCAGACAGACAGAGAGAGAGACAGTGGTAGACAGAGAGAGAGAGAGAGAGAGAGGCAGACAGAGAGAGAGAGAGGCAGACAGAGAGAGAGAGAGGAAGAGGGGAGATGGAGACAGACAGAAACAGAGACAGACAGAGCTTCAACACTCCTGCTCGTTTGTCTGCAGACTTCATTTCCAGGCTCTCGTGCTCCGTTGCCGCTCTATCAGAGCCAACATGCGACACACACCACCAGCACTCAGCGGACATTTCATTATGTGTCACACCATCATCATTCCCCCCCAGGGCGAGCGTGACCCCTGTCACTTCACAGAATCACTGACCACAGCCCGATGGAAACAACACGGAGTCTGGCAGTGTCGCGTGTTCCACCTTTACTGTGAACCCGCTCACTCTCTGGCACAGAGGTGACTTTCAAACGCAGAGAGTTGCCGAGTGCATTAAAAGGCACGTTTACTTACCCTGTTTGTACACCGCATCGGCTCCTTTCCCCATCTTCTCGATGTTGTGGGTGTCGCCCTCCATGTAAGGGAAGACTCTGGCCTGGTACGTCCACACAAAGTCTTTGGAGCCAAAGAACTGCACAGGGAACTCTCCCACCTCGTGCTTCATCCTCAGGATGTTATTGGGAACATCTTTGGTCAGACACACCTCAGCAGGCCACCACCTGAGGAGCCAGAGCACATATATAAATATATATATATATAGGACATGAATGAGACGCTTGCTCAGATGCACCGTGTATCGTGGAGGGCGGCGTTTCTTCTCGTACCTGTAACGCCCCCACTTGACCCACAGAATGTCTTTGACGCGCGGCTTCTTTCCCGCTTTGCAGTCGTTGCAGAACCAGCTGCCCTGCGGCATCTCTATGTTCAAACACTCCTGGTGGAAAGCGGCAGGACAGGCCTCACAGCACAGCAGGCTGCCCCCTACCAAAACACACACACACACACACACTTTGTTATTCAAATCTTTTAACCAATAATTCATTCAGCACAACAAAAATACTCACAAAAAATAATGCATCCGTTTACCCCAGGCTTTCTCCACCTGGCTACCTCACCCTCACTTCTGATTGGCTCAAGTCATTCCCCACCCCCCTCCACCTCTAACTGGTGTGCGGTGAGCATTCTGGCATCACTCTTGGCGGCTGCTACACTTTGGTGGTTGGTTTAAGTTTAGTCCCCCTCTTCTCTGTAAAGCGCTGTGGGTGTCTTCTATATAAACACAATCAATTATTTAGACTCTTCCAACACATCTTATTCTTATTGCAGCCTCTGTGTTACTTCAATGTGACAGGTTCCTCTGTAAAATGGACTTTTCAATATCAACAATACTCAATATTATTATTAATCTGTCCTGTGCAGGACAGCGTTATGTGAAGCACATTTTTCAAATGGGAGCTTTGCAGGAAAATGGGAAAATGGGACGTTGCACAAAGATTAATTCACAACCTATTATGCACAGAGCCCCTGAGAGAGAGAGAGAGAGAGAGAGAGAGAGAGAGAGAGAGAGAGAGAGAGAGAGAGAGAGAGAGAGAGAGAGAGAGA
>JAFBJT010012487.1:231484-276456 GCA_016785325.1 Chascanopsetta lugubris | reverse complement strand
GTCCGGGAGTTTCAACGTAATGTCATTGTAATGCTGGAAACAGTTTGTGCAATGACACAAAAATCTCTTATGTCTTATGTCTCAACAACCCAATTAAACAACCAACCTATCATGTATAACATAAGATTAAACAAACAGTTCTTCTGTTATCATATATGTGTATTTTTACAATGTTGAATGTAAAACACCACCAAGGTATATTCTGAAAAGATACTTAATTGTAATAGTGGTTATTAAAATGTCAATATCATTTTGACTGATTTTTGTGTAATTCATCATATATAATCAACGTATAGTCAGTTCACACTAACCAAATACAGCAGAACGCACATAATTCATTTTAGTTCTGGTAAAAAAAATAATCTTTAGCCTTACATTCAGGGATTTCGAAAGATGAATTCCACGTTGCCCCCTTTCCTCTTAGAAGTGAAGGAAACTGTGAACTAAGTCTGAAGATGTAAAGTGATGACGACGTTTCACTTCATCCCCAGATGAAGTAGTTTTCTGTATGGTGCAGGTCCTCCCCACAGGCCCCTGACATGAGACACATATACAAAGATATGTAGTTAAGGTGTTTGAGTGATTCATTTCTGTAGCCTAAGGGCATGTAATGACGACGCATACTTGAGAAGCCCGTGCCAATAGAGATGAGGCATGAAATCAGCTTTCATGTGGTACATTGTCCTTCTTTCCTTGGCCTGGTTGATAGGAAAGGTTTCCAGAGGTTGTCCGCTGTAGTCGAACTCAGCCAGGATGACTGTGTTGTAGCTCGTGACCAGTGGACATGACGTGTAACCATCGTACTGTAAACAACATTCCCAATGAAGTGCGGGTACACTCTGCAACCACAGGGATGTGATCAAACACTTTACAGGCTAAGTTTATGTGTCACTTCACCTTCTTATCTGGCTTCTCATTTTTCAGGACTTTGCTGATGGTTCTGTTCAGGACGGAAGACTGTGCAGCTGCAGGTGAAAGAAAGAGAAAAGGGTTTACAGCTGAATATCACCCACTTCAGGGCTGACATACAGAATAACCTATTTGGTAATGATAAAAAAAAGTAAACAAGATGCTGGTCTGTCTCTTCCTTCATGCTCTGTCCAGACACCACCCATCACCTGAGTGCTCCTGACTCTGCTCTGTTGCTATGAACTGACTTGACCCAAACAACCTCCTGCTACAATCATGTGTGAAAAGTTAAGTCCAGGAAATGGAAGCACGGACCAGCATGTCGGCAAGAAGGTTATCTCTAATTCACATGAACCCAAATCAAATGTGCCAGGCAAACCAACACAAACAAGTTTCAGAACAACGTGATGAAAGTCGGTCGGTGTGAACGCACCCACAATCTGCTGTTCAACCATTATGTTGCACGCAAAGTACATTTATGGCTGGAGAAGTATGGGGCGAATCTGTTAGATAACGTCGAGGCGTGTTTCATCTTACAATCGTCACAAGGTGTGGTGCATGCTCATACACTCTTGTGCAAATATACAACTGTGCAACTGACCTCTGGAACACAGGGACTATCAAATTACAATAGAGTCCGATCAGTTAACAGTGCAGCAATACTGTGTTTTCCAGCTCGGTGACACAATCGCGACTTACCGACAGCAGCAGCAGTTTTGGACGTGGGCACATTGGTGCAGTCTCCAATTCCAAACACGTTGGGGTACGTTTTATGTTGGAGAGTTTCCATGTTGACGTCCAACCAGCCGGCATCATCTGCCAGTGGGCTGCCTTTAAGCACCGACGGGGGTCCCATGGGTGGAGTGACATGAAGCATTTCATACTGTTAGAGACAAACAGTGAAGGATTTGAACAGGAAGCAAAGTGCTACACAAAGTCTGCACATCAAGTGAATTATAATATGCAATTGTATTTGTATAGTTTCAGTGAAATACCTCAGTGACATTTGTTTCTCCAGGTTTGTCGAGATTCTCAAACACAGCTTCTCGTCTGTCCGGTCGCACTTCGATCAGATTTGTCCTCAGGTTCACGTGAAGGTCGCGGCTTTTCGCAATTTCCCACAGTGAGTCAGCATATTTCTTGATGCCAAAAATCACTGGCAGTGTTGTGTTGTAAATTATATTGGCTTTGGCCCTTTTCCCAGTCTAGAATAAAACCACAAAAAAAGCTGGAATCCAGCAAACAATACTTGATGAGTCAAGATAACGATTTCATTATCGCACCTTTCTGAGATAAGCATCTGTCAGGTACATGATCTTCTGCGGCGCTCCGGCACATTTGACAGGAGTATTGGGGAAAGTGAAGACAGCAGTGCCCTCGGTGAAGTTCTGCAGAGCTCTCCATGTTTTCTCCACAGTTTGAACTGAGTAATTTGACCCAATGTTTGGATATTCAAATGCCTCAGGAAATCCTTTAATCTGTGTTTGAGAGGAGAAGAAGTCAGTTGAAAGTACCGTATCTAAAATAAGAGCTAGAAATAAAAGACTTACTCACCCTCTCGAAATGCAGTTGTAATCCAAGAGCCACAATCAAGTACTCGTAGGAGATCTGCAACAGAAAGACAGGGATTCTTTCATCATCTCAACAATTAAGATTTGAACGAGTACAAAGGCAAAGTTACAGCTCCTGAGAGCAAACGTACTTCAGTTCCATCGTCTGTGTGGACGGTGTTTGAGTCTGGATTTATCTCCATAACTCTGGATTTCACCCACTTCACTCCAGACGGCATGACGCTCGCAGTGGTTCGACCCGACTTGGACAGAGATTTTGCTCCAGCGCCGACCAGGGTCCAAATTGGCTGATAGTAGTGCATCTGAGAAGGAAATGGTTCTATAGATTAATGGCTTTATTGGTTGTTGAATTACAAAGAAGTCATGAAATGATACCAATATGATTAAAGGTTCAGTGTGTGAGATTCAGGTGGACAGGATCTATTTGCAGAATTGGAATATCTAAAATAGTCATATTGATATTTTAACAAGACAAAGAAAAGCAAAGTTGAACCCAAAATGACAGTTTGAATTGGGGTCCTTGCCTCGCTGGGCTCCACAACGGCAACTTTCCCAGCTCCCAACATCCTCTTCATCCGAGCACTCATTGTAATGCCCCCGCTGCCTCCTCCCAGAACCAGCATTTTGTGATGCTCCTTGGCAGAGGCCCGGCCGCTGGTGTGAAGGCTGGACACCACACTGGCAGTGGGGTGGAACTGAGATCTCAGCCGACGCAGGGCGGCCATTCTGTGAGGACGGGATTCATGCAAGTCATCCTGACAGGCAATAATAGTAAATATTTGTTTGTGAGGTGAGCCAGGTTCATCAACCTCCCTGCTGCGCCTCTACGCATGAGGAAATGGGACTGATTCAAAAGGACTGTTTGACACAAAATATGGCCTGAACATTTTTTTTTTTACCCAACTTCTAAACATTTTCTAGCAAGTTGCTGAACAAAAACGTTTCATAACACGTATCACTTGCTTAACTTTGAAGGAGAAGTAACTCTAGGAATCGTATTTTGAACTTCTGCATCATGTGTAATACACTGCGCCCGCGTCACACTCATGTTATGGTATTTTGTAACAGTTTTGGGTAAAAGGCGTCGACAGAGGACACTTACGTCGACTCCTCTCCGCTGGTTTCAGCGCAGCTGTAGTTGAAAATCCAGTGCGAACTCGGAAGAAGGAGCCCACTTGCGTTTCCGGTCCCGTCAGCTGTAAACACACTACTGCCACAAGCCCGGACCTGCGGGGACCGTTAACCTGACGTGACCCGTAAGGAGTCGAGGAACTGGTGGGTGCGTCTGTGTTGACGTTATCAGCGAGCAAGTCCCGCCCACCTTCTCTATTTGACCAATCTGATGCCCGAGTTCAGTAAGTCCCACTGCCAAAAACAAGACACGGTGTGTCTGTCTTTCTTTCTTTCCTACTTTCTTTCGTTCTCTCTTTCTTTGTTTCTAAGGATTTAGAATGTAGGATGAAGCTGAGGTATATGTTGGGGGAACAAATTAGAAAGGTAGGAAGTGTAGCAGTTGCTCAGATGTGGTGCCACATCATCGCCATCTGGTGGTCAGCTGATGTATGTGCACATGATGATGACGATTATTGTCATAATTGTATTGTTGGAAAGTTTGACGAAAAAGCAGCTGTCAATTCTGCAATTCAATAAATGAATAATAGTCATATTAGCATTTTATATTGACTTGCATTTATTTTGGAGAGACTGGACCCTACACACACGCACGCACGCACGCAGGCACACACACACACACACACACACACACACACACACACACACACACACACACACACACACACACCCCAGATGCAGGCGCAGCTGCTGCAGCATATCCTCGTTTGCAGTCTCTCTCTCTCTCTCTCTCTCTCTCTCTCTCTCTCTCTCTCTCTCTCTCTCTCTCTCTCTCTCTCTCTCTCTCTCTCTCTCTGCAGCCTCCCTAACCATGTGCATGGCCCCATTCACGGCTGGAGGTTTGGAGTCAGGGGGAGGACACAGAGCTTTCTACAGAGACAATAGCAGAATGTGGTGATTGGACTGAAGAGCAGAGCAGGTGAATCAGGGGACACATGGAGGAAACACAGGGATGCACCTCTGACAAACCCATGCAAGGTAAGGATAAATACGTGAAACATATACTTGAACTACATTGCCACATACTGGATGATACACGGACACATCTTGTCAGAGGAAACTCTTTGTATTTGTCACGTGAGACCGCGTAGTGGGAATACACCTGCTGCTGGAGCTGATCTCAGCACAAAAGAAACAAGACACCACTTTGCCGACTTGTGCGGCTCTGATGTAACTCCCACCGTGTTTTATTACGACAGACTGACTCGTTCCTCCACCGACACGTTCGCTCCACTTCTGTCCCTCTGCAGAATGCTCATCGGCACCACACCTGCTATGATCACAGGCAGCCAGAGGGATGGAGGCTGACTCTCCATGTGTCCTATAGGGACAGTGGCAGGACAAGGAGCTCCCAGGAGAGGATGGCCTTCTGGAGGAGGGACACACATGTCGGTATGGACACATTCACTGTTAACTCTTGGCTTTTGTTTGCATTTTTTGGGGGTTTTCTTTAAGTGCAGGTAATTGTAGTCTTTGAAATAGAGTGAATGAATTTTAGATTGTTAATCCCATGTCCAGTGATTCATGAAATGTTACAAATGTGTTGAATGTACATACTTGGTCATATAAATATATTTAGATATCTTACATATGGGTGATTATTTGATTCCGTGACATTGGTGGACCATCATTTGTTCTTTTTATCATCATTGTATCATTTATGTGTGTGTGTCGCATGTTGCCTCCTCTGTATATGGCTCACACACAGAGGGAGGTGACCTTGTACTTTGCAGGGATTCACCGACACGTTCATCACGTTCTCGCCTTTTAATTTGTTTGCATCCCCATTGAAAATAAAACTGGATCGACATGAAATGTTCCTTGAAACAATTTCTCTGCTTCATGATCTCACTTTGGTGCTCAGGTTTGCACTATGTTAAAACAAGTCCTGGGTTATCATAGATCTTCTAATGAAATGCTTAAGCAGACTGAAACCTTTTCCCCAGAAAAACATTTTTTAAATAATTGATTGTGACTGTAACCGATAGTAGGACGCGCGCAGTCTGTTGTGAGAGGATAATGTATCCCATTGCCTCTGTGTCTGTCGTATGTGTGATTCATCAGGGATTGAAGGTTGTTTTGGAAACAACTGGAGTGACTTTGCTTCTTAAGGTATTAATCGTTTCATTTAACAGCGTGATAGTGACTCCTACCGCCTCACCTTCATGTGTGAGACGTGACACTGCCAAAGCAGTTTGGCTTTGGTTCAATGTAGAGTAAAGCGTTGCATCATTAAAAATGTATGTTCTCGCTCTATGTTTGTAGAAAAGGAGCGCCACGTAAAGGCCAATGCACGGGACTATAATGACAAGTTCTCTTACACTGTGAGTAGAGGACTTTAAAAGTTGCATTATGATTAAATGATCTATACGTTCTGGCTGATCCTGTCTCATAACCTGACATTTTTCAGGACAATCGCATCAAAACAGCAAAGTACAACATCTTCACTTTCCTGCCCATCAACCTGTTTGAGCAGCTGCAGAGAGTCGCCAACGCTTACTTCATAGTGCTGCTGATACTGCAGGTAGGAACACCTGGTCCAACGTGTTTGGTTGTCAAAGGGACGAGTCAGCATTTTGTCGCCATCCACGTGGTTTCGACCTGGTCACGGTGCATCACAATCTCTCCTCAGTGTGTGTCTTCTCTTTACACCCGAGCTATTGAGCCTCTTTTTCCACTCAGGTGATTCCAACAATATCCTCCCTGTCCTGGTTCACCACCATCGTGCCCCTGGTGTTGGTGCTGCTGATCACGGCTGTGATGGACGCCACGGACGACTATGTCGGTTCAACCGCTTTACCTCAAGTCAGCAGTTTTTCTCAGCACTCCCGTGTTTACCTCTGTCTCTTTGATTTCAGTTCAGACACAGGAGCGACCAGCGAGTAAACAACCGCCAGTCTCAGGTCCTCGTCAGGGGAAGGTATTATAGTTTAAATCAGGCATGACGACTCGCTTTGAATGGTCAATGGCTTTGATTCGTTTTTTTTCCTTTACAGTTTGCAGAAGGAGAAATGGATGAATGTGCGAGTTGGGGACATCGTCAAGCTGGAGAATAATCATTTTATTGCTGTGAGTAATAAATCCTTCGCTGAATTAGATGCTAATACATTCAGAGGGAAATGATTTTTTATGTTTGAATGGGTATAATCTCTGGGGATGCTGCTGTTCTTGCAGGTTAAGTATTTTCATGTGTTGCATGTCCTCATTGCTCTGTGTCTCACACTGGTCTCACACTCAGGCAGACGTCCTCCTCCTATGTAGCAGTGAGCCCAGTGGACTGTGCTATATTGAGACAGCAGAGTTGGATGGGTAAGTGCCGCACTGGCAGTTTGTGAAAACCACAAGTAAACATGACACAGTAACAATTGTGTGATGGGATATGATGTGTGATGAGAAATCAAATATATTTCATCATTATCAATTGATTGTCTTTTAAAGGAGACTTATTTGACACATTTTTGTAAATGTACATTTTCATTAGTGTCACTGCAGAACAAGATGTATTCATGTATGTGTTCAGAGAACAGGAGACAGCACCCTCCCTTAGACTTGCAGCAAATTCTTCCCAGTGGCCACTTGTGGTACTGCAACAACTAATCACCATAGACTACCATAGTAGTTTTGACGCCTGCGATTCAGCAGCCTCTGAGAAAATGTTGTATGTGACTGTGATTTGTAATTTCTGTCATGATATCAAAATCTGTTTTTTATTCCTCACAGAGAAACAAATCTGAAAGTTCGTCAGGCACTGACCGTCACATCAGATTTGGGAGATATTTCGAAACTGATGGAATTTGACGGTGAGACGAGACATTTTGTGCATTCGTATAGTTATTTAATTTGAGATAATGCAGGTAAACATTCCTTATTTACATCCTTTGTTGTTGACATGTGAAGCTCTTCTCCTGATATTCCTCAGGCGAAGTCATTTGTGAGCCACCGAACAACAAACTGGATAAATTCACTGGAACTTTACACTGGAGAGACTGTAAATATCCCCTGGATAATAACAAGATGCTGCTGCGAGGTTGTGTTCTCAGAAACACCGCCTGGTGCTTTGGAATGGTCATATTTGCTGGTATATTTCTATCGTCTACTTCACCAGATCCATTAAGGTATTGTTTTTCGAACCAACCAACACTTATTTCACCTCTGTTGTTGTCTCCTCCTCATCCTCCAGGGCTGCAAACCAAACTGATGCAAAACTGTGGAAAAACACAATTTAAAAGGACGAGTATTGACAAACTGATGAACACTCTGGTTTTGTGGGTAAGCTGCCAATTGATTCTTCCTGGCTAGTGCATTTTGACCATCTCTCTGCACAGGAAATGATTTGTATTTCAGACAAACTGTTTATTCATAGATCAAATTTAATTGCAATTGAGGCTCGACATTAACTGTAGCTTCTGCATCACAGATCTTTGGCTTCCTCGTGTGCATGGGAGCGGTTCTGGCTGTTGGAAACACCATCTGGGAGAGTCGGGTGGGGACGAGCTTCCAGGTGTTCTTACCTTGGACGGAGTTCCAGAGCAGCGCAGTGTTTTCGGGCTTCCTCACCTTCTGGTCCTACCTCATCATCCTCAACACTGTTGTGCCCATCTCGCTATACGTCAGGTCAGCGGGAAAGCGTTGCACTACAACATGGCGGGTGTGTGGTTCTTTGGAACAGCGTGTGACCCTGTCAACCTTCCCTCAGCGTGGAGGTCCTGCGACTCGGTCACAGTTACTTCATTAACTGGGACGTGAGGATGTACCACACTCCGACTAACACCGCGGCCGAGGCTCGCACCACCACCCTGAACGAGGAGCTGGGCCAGGTGGAGTTCGTCTTCTCCGACAAGACTGGCACCCTCACCCAGAACATCATGGTGTTCAGCAAGTGCTCCATCAACGGACACACTTACGGTATGGAGCTGTTTGAAACACTCACACCACCCATTTGTTACTTTGACTCGCTGGAATCAGTGAAAAAGAATGATCTGAGAACAAGTTCAGTCAAATCAATGGGCGGTCTACTCGTCGCCATGTTGCCGATGCTCAACTCCTCCTGGTTCCTGGTTCATCTAAAAAAAAAATGGGCAAAAAGGCGGCGCACAGGTAGAGCTAGGGCGGACCTATGATGCTGTGGCAGCATCTACATAACGTGGCAGGTCGGCCCAAGAGGCCACGCCCCTCAATGACATTTAAGTACGATTATCTTTTTCCCCTTAGGTGGTGCTTATGATGAATTTGGTCAGAAGGTGGAGATCACAGAGGTGAGTCAAGCTGAACCGATCAACTGGATCGACGTCCTCATACTATTTTAGATTTCTGATGTCAACACTGACGGTTTCCTCTCAGAAAACAGCCTGTGTGGACTTTTCCTTCAACCCTCTGAGCGACAAAAGGTTCAAGTTCTATGACGGCCGTCTGGTCCAAGCTGTTCAACGGGAGGATCCAGCGGTGCAGGAGTTCTTCAGGCTGCTGGCTTTGTGTCACACGGTGATGCCAGAGGAGAAGCAGGAGGGTAAACCACCACACAATCTCTTATTGCTAATAACTATTCATTGGGTTTCTCTGAAGCCTGTCTCTTTCAACCTGAAGGAAATCTGTTGTACCAGGCCCAGTCGCCTGACGAGGAAGCTCTGGTCGCCGCAGCACGTAACTTCGGGTTCGTCTTGCGGGCTCGGACCCCCGAGACCATCACGCTGCACGAGATGGGACAAGCCGTCACCTACCAGCTGCTGGCCATACTGGACTTCAACAACGTGCGCAAGAGAATGAGTGTCATTGGTTAGGTTTTCACTTTTAATGGAAAACAAATGCAGTGCTAATCTGTTACTATGCTGATCTGACACAAATGACCATGAGGTTATGCAGTTGTAATTAATAGCTTTTGCTATTGGCTTTATAACACATGATGGAGGAGCGTCCTGCTAGAGGGGGCTTTTCCACAACCTGGCAACCCAAAAGTTGTTTAGAATGAACTGGTCGATATGAGTTAATCATTTCATCATTTCAGTTTACATCAGCAGAAAATGAAAAATGAAAAGTAAACTCATTTTTTGTTTGCTGATGAAAACTTAATCTAGTCCTCAAATGTTTTACAGTCAAAAATCCACAAGGTGAAATCAAGCTTTACTCCAAAGGAGCCGACACCATCATCTTCGATCGCCTGGATCCGTCCTGTGAAAACCTGATGTACGATACTTCAGACGATCTCAGTGTGAGTGCGATGTGAATCATGACTTGTGACTCCATTCAAAAATGAAAAATGAATAAACACCAGACACCAAACACTTGACCCCTGATTTTAAGTTGTAGAAATTGACCTTCATCTCATCTGCAATCCATATACTGTACTTCTATGATTATCAGACAAATAATGATGGTTTACTTATTAAACGAGTCACACCTGAGTCTGAGACTTCTTCCCCTGCAGGACTTTGCAGGAGAAGGCTTGCGGACGTTAGCCGTCGCCTACAAAGACCTGGATGAAAATGATTTTGAGGTCTGGATGAAGAAGCTTCTGTTCGCCAGCACCGAGATGGAGAACCGCGAGGATCAGCTGGCTGTTCTCTACGAGGAGCTCGAGCAGGGCTTGAAGGTACAAACCGACCGCAGCTCCTCCACACGCGTGAGCCGATCCGTCTCCCGTGGCGTCTGCAGACTGATCAGGCTGCTCTGGTTCCAGCTTCTAGGGGCCACGGCGATAGAGGACAAGCTTCAGGAGGGAGTCCCAGAGACCATCGCCTGTCTGAACCTGGCCGACATCAAGATCTGGGTCCTCACAGGAGACAAACTAGGTCTGTCATCCTATTGAGCATAAACGGGTGAATCACCGCTCGTCTCCACCAGGGGAGTAATGAGTCTCATCGTGTTGCAGAGACGGCGATGAACATCGGCTACTCCTGCAACATGCTGCGGGATGACATGAGCGAGGTGTTCGTCATGTGCGGCCGCACTCTGCCCGAGGTGCAGCAGCAGCTCAGGTGACACGTGACGCATGTATCCCCTCACCCCCGATGACACAGTGGGAAATCTGCTGTGTCACTGTTTACGTGGTTAGAAAGCTGATGAAGACAATTTTGCGCTGGATCCTGAAGAACCTTCTCCTGCCCCCCCCCCCCCCCCCCCCCCCCCCCCCCCCCCAAAAAAAGTTTCTTGAAATTCTTTGAAACTCAGTTCCCTCACTGTAACTGTATGTGTTGGTCTCTTCCATCAGGACAGCAAAGGATCAC
The DNA here is from genome assembly GCA_016785325.1 of Chascanopsetta lugubris. Taxonomy (NCBI): domain Eukaryota; kingdom Metazoa; phylum Chordata; class Actinopteri; order Pleuronectiformes; family Bothidae; genus Chascanopsetta; species Chascanopsetta lugubris. The sequence goes on along the minus strand of JAFBJT010012487.1, from coordinate 265,625 downwards.
ATCCTCTGCCTGAGTCGAGTGAGCGGCGCAGGAGGTGTGGAGAAGTCGGACGTGTTTGAGGGAACTATCGTAGCAGAATATGCCTTAGTCATCAGTGGACATAGTTTGGTAAGACATTCATCACACGACGTGAGACGATCACTCGGGTAATGGTTTATTGTGCCGCTTTGTTTCCAGTTGGCAGCTTTGACTTCATTGAGAGGTCACCTGTGTTTGTTTTCTGCTGAGCTGTGCTTCTCCATCTGCTGCTGACTGTGCCGACTTTCTAATGAGCTGTGCTGCTGAGGGCCCTCGACGCTGTCATGGGTTTTCATTAACGTCCGTTTCCCCTCAGAGGAGACGGTCCCTTGCAGAGCGCCGAGCCCCACCGACGCGTTGCGCTGAGCTGCCGCTCCTCTCTGCAGGGGGCCAGGGTTAATGGCTGCTAATGACGGTTTAATCAAGGATGATGTGTGTACTCCTGGCAGGCTCATGCTCTGGAGCCACAGCTGGAACACGCCCTGCTGGACCTGGCCTGTTTATGCAAAACTGTCATCTGCTGCCGGGTCACTCCCATGCAGAAGGCTCAGGTGGTGCAGCTGGTGAAGAGGCACAAGAGGGCCGTCACCCTGGCCATCGGAGACGGAGCCAATGACGTCAGCATGATCAAAAGTAAACGTCATAGTCATCCAACATGGCACCCTTGTATCAGTTCAAAAACAAAACTGTAAAAGGCTGTATTTACTGCACCATACTGTGTGTGTGTGTGTGTGTGTGTGTGTGTGTGTGTGTGTGTGTGTGTGTTCCAGCGGCTCACATCGGCGTTGGCATCAGCGGTCCGGAGGGCACGCAGGCCGCTCTGGCCTCAGACTACTCTTTTGCTCAGTTCCGGTACCTCCGGCGCCTCCTGCTGGTGCACGGTCGCTGGTCTTACTTCCGCATGTGCCACTTCCTGTCTTACTTCTTCTACAAGAACTTTGCCTTCACGCTGGTCCACTTCTGGTATGGGTTCTTCTGTGGTTTCTCAGCTCAGGTGAGAAACATGGTGGTCAGGTCCATGTCTCTCTGGGTGATCCACATGGATCCATGAACAAAACCTGTGCTCTTTCCTCAGACCGTGTACGACCAGTGGTTCATAACCCTCTTCAATATGGTCTACACGTCTTTGCCAGTGCTCGCAATGGGACTTTTTGACCAGGTAATATTCCACAGGCATAACGCAGCTGTGAGTTTCATGGAATTTATAGTCAATTTCATATTAAGAGTCCTTTTACTTTTTCAGCGGTTTCCAATGGCAACCCCCTCGAGCCATCTCTTACTTTTACTTTTGTTTTCTGTTCAAGATATTGTCAAGTCGTTCAGGTGAATATTTTATTTCTCAATCTCTTTTTTTTCCCTTACCATTAGGTTTGGATACTGAACTTTTGATGGCACCGGCTGACTTTAATCGGTGTCACCCATAAGCAATCAGGACCATATTTATCTAAAGGCTGAACCCCCTTCCTTCTGGTTCCAGTCAGTATTCAAGCTGCAGCCTTCTGGACCAGCTGGAGGCTTTTCAGGGACCTACTGGGACATCCTGACCTTAAAGAGTCACAGTCATCCAGCCTAGAAGTTATAAAGGCATGGATCCGTTTTTCGGAAGACAGGATATTTCTGACTGTCTTAATATTGCGCAGCTGGTATCTAGAAACAAGGCTGTATCCAGATATCTGTTTGATGTCTTGGTCAAATGACAAGTCCTGGTCAAATCAAACGCCCAGGTTCCTCACAGTCGAGCAGGGGGCGAGGCTGTTGCCATCTGGGGATATTGCCTGATTTAACAGTGGCGCACCAAGGTGTTCTCCCTGTCTGCACACAACAGGGAGACTGTAACAGCGAACCTATGGGTACCAGGATGAAGCACCGGTCCCTGCACAAGTTCAAATTGAGTCACCACGATTACTTACCCTTAATTAGAACCTCTAATCGGACTCATATCATTCTTTTGCATTTTCCACAGAACACTAACTAACCTCAGTTTATCACTGTCACCCTCTGTCTTCAAAGGACGTCAACGACCAGAACAGCCTCCGCTACCCGAGCCTGTACAAACCCGGCCAACACAACCTCCTCCTGAACAAGCGGCAGTTCTTCCTGTGCACGCTGCAGGGCGTGGGCACCTCCTTCCTCCTCTTCTTCATTCCCTACGGAGCCTTCTCTGTCATGGTGAAAGAGGACGGCTCCGACTTCTCCGACCAACAGGCCTTTGCCGTCACCATAGCAACATCTTTGGTTATGGTCGTCAGTGTGGAGGTGGGACTATAAATAGCTCAGTTAATGTGAAATGAAGAATCACGGTATAATTAACTCAGTGCTGAATGTGTGCGTTTCCAGATTGGACTCCACAGTCACTACTGGACAGCCGTCAATGGCCTCTTCATATGGGGGAGCGTGAGCGTCTACTTTGCCATTTTGTTTGCAATGCAAAGCGACGGCATGTTTGGAGTCTTTACCAGTAATTTTCCATTTGTTGGTAAGTCTGACTTCATGGGACAGGGGAGGAAATAAAAGTGGAAGCATGGACGCGACGAGTCTGAGCGATTTGAACACGTTCATTCCCTCAGGTGCAGCCCGCAACTGCCTGTCGGAGATGAGCGTGTGGCTGGTCATTCTGCTCACCTCTGTGGCCTGTGTGGTGCCGGGGCTCGTCGTCAGCTTCCTGAGAGTCCACCTCTTCCCAACCTTGACAGACCAGGTGCAACAACACGCGCATGTAGCTGAAGTCCTGGCAGCAGGCTGGAGAGGCACTCACCACTGATGCGGAGATGATAGCCAGATGTTTTCGAAAACTGTGCAACAATATCAATGGAGCTGTCCTCCTGGCACTGTTTCCTCCACAAGGCACGGAGCAATAGTCAGGCATTGCACGTCCATGTGTTGTGAGGGCACAGCTCCCACCAGAGAACTCGACTATAAAGACAGAATTACTGCCCTGTGGTTGTATGCCCACTACAGTTTCTGTTTATCAAATGCGTTTTCCGTGACCTTTGTCCTTTAATCTTCTCTGCGGAATCCACAGTGTTGTGACACCATGTTTTTTTTACAGTAGCCCGGAATGGACACGCTCAAACACAACTAAATGTCACTGCCAACCATTCTTACATTCCCTCCCCCACTTTCCAACAGGTGCGTCACTTGCAGCGCTCCAGAGGGAGGCAGGGTCCTCGGGACCAGAACCTGAGGCGAGTTCGCAGGACGAGCTCCCGCCGCTCCGCCTATGCCTTCTCCCACCAGCAGGGCTATGGAGAGCTGATCACCTCGGGCAAAAACATGAGGTCGCGCACCGGGTCCAGCGCTCGCTCGCCTGACAGAACACAGCACGGCTCCACCTGGATTGAGAACGTGCTGAAGGGAAAGAACGAAGTCTCTTGCATCAGTGATGAAAACGCTGGAGCACTGGAGGAGAGCAGCACGGGGTTACAGACTCTGACACAGCAGCAGCAGCAGCAGCAGCAGCAGCAGCAGCAGCACACAGACTGACCTCCATCACTAATGATACCACAGGATTCCATGAACATGTGGATTCTATCGAACAAGCACAAGGTTTAAGTGACTTTAGACTGAAATCCAATAGCACACTCGTACCTCATTATTTTAGAATCTAAAATAATGAGGTACGAGTCACATTGATCTAAAATTTAGATCAATGTGACTTATGTGAACTCTTATGTGAATGACACAGGCCAAGAAAAACAAATGTGTAATTGTTGACCTGCTGTCCTGACAACGGCAAATACACAATCACAGGACAATGTTATGAATGTGTTGTCAAAGACACATTTATCACCACAAGCTGTTGATACTCTTTTTTGATAGCATTTCACTGACGGGCCTTTTTTCAAGTTTCTTTCAGCACTTTGAAACCAATCTTAAAGGTCCAGTGTGTAGGATGCAGGTGAAATCATTTCTATTGGCAGAGGAGGTATTCAGCTGCAGCGTGCAACTTCACCACTAGATTTCATAAATTGTACACACTGTGCCTTTAATTGATCTTCCACACACCACAAAAGCAAAGTAGTGATGGCCACCACTGCGTCTGTAAAGCCTATGCACTGAAACTTTGACCTCAGCCGACCAAGTGCTACAATAGACCTATATGTAAATGCTTAAAGGTATAGTACAACTCATTAGTCTACTCGTAAAACCATATTTAATTTCACCAGATCTCTGAATTTGTAATAAGACATGTATTAGTTTTTAAACTACAAAAAAATATGTTTTTTAATCCAGATTAAAGAATTATCACCTGAGAGATTAAGGAAAACATAATGATGGTCTTTACACCCTCATACACTTGAACAGTCTTGTTGTTTCAATGATGTACATTTGAAGTCGAAAAATATCAATTATGTTTGTTTTTTAACCTTTTAATAAAACTGATTGCGCACTATTGATCCTTCGCATGTTGATAAAAGACACCAAATTGATTTTACAATGCACCGGTTTAAGAAATTTCATTTGATTAGTGACAGAAACTCACTGCAAAGACTAAAAAAAATCATGATTTAAATATATTGTTCAACATAGATAAGAAATATTGCACATTATCTAGTATTTTGGCCCTTTTTTTCCAGATTATCCATAAGAAAAATAAACTGAAACACAAGTGAATGAGAATGTGTGACTATTTGTGTTCTTCCAGGTTCCTTCATCTGAAGTTCACGTAAACATAAAGACGTCATCCGTTTCCCTGTAGCTGTTTATGTAAAACGAATGACTCAAACAGCTTGTGAGTGAGTGATTCACTCCTCCAGTATAACTGCGGCTCCTCCCCCCGGCTTTGTCACAAACAAACTCTGTTTCTCCATCGCTGCTCTGCGTGGATCGGGGAGGTAGAAGGCCTCTCGAACGGAGTTTAAGAACGACTCAACCTTCTCATTGGGAACCATAGAGACCACACAGCCGCCCCAGCCTGCCCCAGTCAGCCGCGAGCCCACAGCCCCCGACTTCCTGTAACCAAGGGAAACAAGAAGAAGGCTCTGGGATTTGTTTCCTTACACGTTTCCAAATATTGACACCGATGATGTGTGAGGAAACATGCAGCGAGCTTGACAAACATAAGAACAGCAAGGTTAGAAAATGTTTTAGAACATCTCCTTTTATCTCCTATGGAACAAAAATATATCGACATATAGTGACAATTATAATGTAAAAGAAAACACTATTATGTTTTCTCAGCCTGCATTTTCATCAGATTAGCTCAGCATGGTGACTTCCTAACAAATGGTTATTTGCACTTAATGCAAGAGCGGGGCCGAGTCTAATGGGAACATAATATTTTTGTGGGCACTGGTTCTTTGTAACGACTTAACTTTCCACTCTGGCAACGTTAACCGCATTAACAGCTCTTCGATAAGAAAAATACATTTTTGTTGTCGATCATTTTCCAGTTGAGACTGAATCTTTCTCAGAAACTGTTTCAGCTCATTTTGGGCTGATTTGGGAATTTATTTTTACTCGGAACATAAAGACAGTACTTTGCCACCTAAACCCGTCAAGATGGATGAGTGACACGAGATGTTTCTGTACTCACAGGCAGATGTCGACCAGTTGGTCCAGTTCGGGGCAGCTGCACTCGTACAGGTCTCTGCAGCTGGCGTGGCTCTGGTTCATCAGGTCTCCCAGCACCTTTACAGACTCAGCAGGTCCAGAGTCGCACACGGACTTAAACTGCAGCACCCGAGCTGCTTCACTGTACACATGCTTGGCTCGCTGGTGCAGCTTGAAGTGGGTCACTTAGAGAGAGGACAGGAAAAAGCCTTATTGGTTATTGGGACTCTAGATGGAGGGTTTAGAGGATAAAGTAAGTGTGGGGGAAAAACCCTTACCCTTACCAATTAAACATCATCAGTTAACTAGAGATTTGCTTGATGCTGTTTTGTTTGCCAAACAACTATTGTGAAGTGTGAAGCTGACACGTAACGGTTCTGATTCTGTTTCTCTGGAAATGCGCGGGCTGATGCAGCAGCCAAACATTTCAGCGTCACCAGGAATCAGTTCTCAATTATTAAAATGTAATATATTAAGTTAGTTAAAAATGTAAGATAAATATTGTTTAGATAATGGCAGGAAATGTGGAAAGATTTTTCAAATTCAGTTTTCATTTTTCAGAAAGTATCGTAATCACTGTGTAATGCCATGGCAACTTTCATGTTATTTTGTGGGATGAATGAGTTCTGTAAATCATTGTCTTGGTGATTCACGTGGTGCAATCATTGTATTTGTTTCTAATGAAGAGAAGAAACTGCATTTTTATGTGTGATTTTATAATTCATTTCATTATGCTACATAAATAAATAAAGGTCATGCCTGTAACAGTTTATGTCAGGGACAGGTAGATGAAAATGTCTGACGTTAGGGATGTGCTCGGTACGTCTCTGTGTAAGTCTTTTTCATGTGTCTCACTCTGACAGACTGTGGCTGTTACACAGATCCCTGGGATCGCTGCCCCATGATTTGACCTGTGACATCTGAAACACCAAAGGTATCGGGGGTGGTAGGAATGTTTTTGTAATGTTTTTTTAAACCCTTGAGGCTGACGGTCTATGATTATGACATTGAGTTGAGTTTGTAATCAAGTGATTATGTTTGTAACTTTGTAACTTTTTCAGAAAAATTTAATTTTGTAACTTTGGAGTGTGAAAATCACTCGTTGAACAGGCAACGCTATGTTTTTAATTGGTAAACTGACTGATATAGTTAAGATTAAGATTTTCCTACTAGGGCCATTTCGTTGTTGATCTTATGATCAAAAAGGACGGATTTGTGGGGGGGGGGAAATCGTAGCCTTTGGTGGGTCTCAACAATTGTTCTCCTTAGGGTCGGCCGTGAGGCTACCTGTAGCCCAAGGTTGGCTCTGAGGTCAGCAGTGTGGCAGTCTAACCATAGTCTTTCCTATAAGATTCCCAGCCGCGTGGCGCCACAGCAGAACTGATGGTGGCACTGCCCTGTGTGTGCCGCTGTGATTCCTCCTGCAGTAAAGCCTGTCTCAACCTAAGACGTCCTGTCTACGAGTCCTTGTGCTCTCTCTCTCTCATTCCGCTCTCGACAGCAGCCGACCTCCACAGTTCCCACAGCAGTAAATATAACCAGCTCCAGTTTGCTCTTGAACGCTGACAGGAAACAAAACCCATGACAAAAGCCTCATACTCACTATGCTGGGTGTTGGCGCTCAGCAGTTCAGAGGAGAACTGCTCAGGCGTGACACGCAGCACCTTGCAGATCTCCTCCCGGGTGTACGGCTCAGGATGCAGCACCTCGTCCACCAGAGCCAGCATCTCCTCCAGGGAGGCCCCCGCTTCTCTCTGGGCTTCGACCAGCCTCAGCAGCCGGCTCGAGTCTAGGCCCCGAGCCTGCGCCAGGATCTGAGGTCACAGCAGCCGTGGCATTTTAGCTGTTGTCGATTCGTCCAAATTCACAACGTATAACTCATTGCTTTCTCCACCTTGGGGTGAACGCACCTTGGTGGCGATTCGACACTCGACCACACGGATGTTGTAGTGAGAAGAAGCGGCTTTGTTCATCTCCACGCAGCAGTTGGAGATCACGAACACGGCCCCATCTGGGAGCTTCACGTCAGTGGCACGTATAGGCTGGAACTCAATCAGTTTTGCCTGATAAACAATTCCAAAAAGTTTCATAATGAATGAAACACATGATCAACTACTGCCGTTGTGTCGAATATGAGGTTGAGGAGCACGTGCGTGGAAGGAAATGACTCTGATCGACTTGTATTGCTTGTTTGATCTTAACGAGAAGCTACGTACGGTTCCTTCCTCAGCCAGGAATGAGATGGACTGGTCCATGCCTCCTCCCTCTACCCCGATGTAACGCTCACACTTGGCACATATCTCAGCCAGAGTCAGCTAAAGGAAAACGATGGGGAAAGGGAATATGACTTATTACAACATTAACACGTAGTGTCATGAAATGCAATGCAAAGATTCTACCTTGGCAAGCGACTTCTGATTGGCCTCCATTGTCACGAGGCTGGCACAGCAAACTAAAGCACTGGAGCTGGACAGGCCAGAACTTGGTGGAACAGTTCCATCGACAAGGCACGACATCCCAGAGAGAGCAGCGATCCCAAACTCCTCCTGCTCACAACAACACAGGAGGAGGGTCACTTCCTCGAGAAAACCTATTTTGATAAATGATCATTTATCACAGTCCAATACATTAGATTCTTTACTGGGAGAAATAAATGAATGAAATCTGACCTGGATAGCTTTGACTCCACAGAGAAAATAATAATACCACTTTGGATTGTCTTTGTCTATGGCGATGTCCCCCGAGCTTGGCACAGCGAATTCCCTGGAGAAGGGAGACACAACAACACTTTAGAAAACAGAAAATGGCACCAATGATTAATATTACAAACATCTGAACAACTGCAAATCTGAAGTCTTACGTGTATTGAGGATTCATGTTGGCCAGCTGGATTCTCCCCGAGCTGTTCACTGACACTGCAGTGAGGATGTTCTGCTCAATGGCCATTGGCAGCACAGAATAGCCACAGTAGTCAATGTGCTCACCTGTTTAACAAGAGGACAGACAGACAGCGATCAGGGATCATATCAGTTCTTATTTACTCGTTGACAAAATCTTTCTAAAGCTACTGAAACCTGGAGAACTTCGCCAAACTGTAGTAAATGAACCTACCAATCAGATTGACTCTTCCTGGAGCGTAGGCATAGAACAGAGGAGACGCTCCGAACTTTGTCTCAAAACTGTTCTTCAGGTTTTGAAGCCTACGAGGAAAGGGCGACAATAGTCGATCGATTGATCGATACATTGTCGGATATACTCGTTTTCTTACTCCACACACCATCTGCACACTCACCTTTCATTTCCACTGATGTTTATTTTGAACTTAGGTGGGTTTGAAGCCATTTCTGCCTCTTCTTCACTCTGACGATGAATGGGATTCAGTCAGTCGGGTTCGGGGATGTTTGTATTTCCTGATGGCAGTGGTCAGCTGACTGTCACGAGATATCCCGGATGTTAAACCGCTGCAGAAGGTGTGTACGGGGGTTTGGCGCTGCTACCGCGCGCGACTTTTTAAAGTGGGCAGTCCTGTGCTCTTAAAGGGGACGACTAGTTTGAACTCAGCACACCCCGGCGTCTGTTTCTCGCCTCTCAAAGTCCGTTTCTTTATTTATGATACGTAAACTACCGTCAGAGCTACACCGAATGTTCATACGCAACGGCCGTAGCGTGAGCTTTTAAAACTATGCCCGAGTTGTGTTTATAACTTTGTCGCGCCCGTTGATGCTAACACAAGTAGCTAGCATATTAGCTTGTTAGCTAGTAGCAGTGCTTCACGATGTAAACAGTTATGTTGCAGGTACATTAACGCCAACTTCAGTGAAGGAATACGCCACTCGACAAAAAGAAACAGTTCTACTGAAAAGGTAAGCGTCATGATATATCACCAACTTCATGCTAACTGCTGGTGTTTGCTCACAACACAAGACAAATAAAGTTGGCATTGAATAGCAGAGCCTTTGGTTATGTTGTCTTGTCTCAGTGTCTGTTAAAGTTGCATGTGTGAGATGCATTTTATCCATTGAGAATGTCAGACATGGACTGTGACATAACTATGCAGATATGTGTGTAAAAGCATTTAACTGTACTGTTGTTTTTCAGTCCTTTTATAATTTACATCAGTATGAGCTCCCTCTACTACACCTCCATGTTTTTACTGTAGCCCCGAATGGACAAACGAATCAAGTCAGGCTGCATTAGTTCTCCTGCATACGTTGAATTAAAGGCTGAAGTGATGGGTATTGTGCTGCAACATGGAACTTTGATGTTACTTAATCCTTCAGACTGCGGAGTCTACCCTGATCTTAACCAGTGCCTTACCATCTACCATTGCTGATGCCTACACAAACACATCCATACATTATACCGGTGACTCTGTGGGGGAGGTATACAAACACCACAAGCATGTGTCATTGATTTCATTGCATTTTCAACCACTTATCTGAGATCGGTTGCTGGGGTAGCGCTGTCACTGCCACCCAAGTGGCATTGCACCTGGCCCCAGTAGATTTTACCACAGGGGATGCATGTGGGATGGGGAAGGCAGGAATCAATTGTTTCCCCCGTTCAATTCTGTGTCTCTGTGTTCCAACAGACATCTCACATGCAGCGTGGGCATCATGTCTATTGACTTTGACAGTGCTGCTCTTCAGACCCAGCATGACGAGGAGGAATATGACCAAGAGGACTATGCAAGAGAACAAGAGGTGCATATAAGACATGCATGGCTGCTGCAAATAATTTTTGGAATAACGTGTTATTTTATTTTTTGTAATAAGAAGGGGAAAAAATTAAATGTCAAGGTTGTAAGAGTTTTTTTTTATTCTTTTTTTTTTTAGAATTGGAACATACAATCATACTTATTGAACTAGTATGGAATTATTGGTATATGCACATTTTTCATTATCTAAGAAAACACCTTTAAACGTATGTGTGGATCAGGTCCCCACTATGGTCACATCGTTAAAGTACATTTTCATAATTTCATTTTTACTAAACCATGCTTTCTTTTAGAAGCCTTAATTAGTCATGTTTTATATATTTTTTAATTGTGTTGTTGTGTGGGGAAGCGCATATGCACATTTGAATTTCACCATTTTATCAGCTTCAAAGCTTGATAGACGTGCTGTGTCGTTACTCACGCCCACACGTCTGTCACTCCTTGAACCTGAGCTGTTACTGGCTCACTGTTGTACCTCCTTCCAGGTGTGTCACGCTGAAACTAGCACAACCCTGTGGTTTCACTTCTTTCTATTTAGGTTGTGTTGTTCAGGTTTGACCCCACTTGGTCTTGAGTAGAGCAATCCTGAAGAAAGAAAACTGCTGTTAGATGTATTGATGGAAGACAGCCACACTTGAAAGAAAAGGATTCTAGATATTCAGATTTGTTTTTCTAGATTTAGCAGGTTTATTATTTACATATTGGCTCCGTGGACCATGTTTGCCACCAGTGATGGGATTGTTTCTGCTCCAGTTACTCCCCATATAGGTTTTCTCTAAAACAATGGAGCTCTTTGGGAGGAATACACAGGAATGCCACAGAGCGCTGACAACATGCCAGGCACATTTTGGATGGTTCTCATGGACAAACTTCACTGTGGAGAGATTAGGGCCAGAGGTGGTTACCATGTGGCTTCACAACTGAAGAGGGATTGCTCTTTTATTTTTTATTAATGTGTAAACGAGATAATATGGGTCCTTTGATTGTGGACACAGTGGAGGATTTGAGGAATATACAGCAGTCGTTATGGGAAGTAAGTGCAAGTGGCTGTGCTGCTCCTTCTGTCTGGTTGGTTAGAGTGTGTTTGACTGTTTACTGAATAATTTTCCTTTTTGCCTTTTAGTGAGATTGGTTTTTACACATTCAGATTAAGCTGTTGACTGTCAGTGGTGATAGATGTAAAGGCTGCCTTCATTTTGGAATGATATCAACATGTAAAAGCAGCAGATCTTCATATTTATGATGCTTTATTTGTAAATGTGAATTTTGATTTGGAAAAATATACTCCAATAATCACTTGCTTTAACATGGACTTCAGGTTTACATGTACATTCTTTAGAAAAGACAGTGTAGATGCAACATTAAGTGATTTTCAGTTCAAAGTAACCACTGTAGATTACTTTGAATCCAGATACACTCAATCACCACCCCTGCCATGCCATTCTCAGAGGGTATTGATGTTTCATACATTGCTTTCTTTATTTAGAAATCTATGTTATTTCATAAGTCAGTCGCACGCAACCATGGTGACTCATTTTCTGTGTGTGGTTTTTCCATAGCTGCATAAGCTGCTCACAGACCTGCCCGATGACATGCTGGAGGACAGCAGAGACTCCTCCTCCCCAGAGCTGGAGTACTCTCACTGCAGCAATAGAAACACCAGCAACAGGTAACACACACAGTGATGGCGGTGGTGATCATGATAACACTGATGACACAGTAGATAAAGTCGGATTAGATTAAGTTAACGGAAATGAGCTGTAACATAATATAATGCTTTCCTCAGCCCTCAGTCAACGTGGACTCAGCCATGGTCAAATCAACCAAAGCCAAACTCACAAGACCAGGTAGGGTGATATTCTGTTTTAAGTGACAGGTTTTTTGTAATCTGAGTTTTTAAAAGTGATTTAAGAACCTATCTTTCTGTACATATCACTATGAAGAACTATGAAGGCGACTACGATCAAGACACACGTGACAACTACGCGTATGAGAACATCGATGATCAGATCAATGGACATCAGAGGCCTCACTCCTGGAACCGGCCACCAGAGGATCCTCAGTTCACACAGGGAGATTATACATACACCAGCATGGGAACAGAAAAATCCATAGAGACCAATGACCTCTCTGTGGAATATGAGTCTAAACCCTACTCACAGGGAATTAATAACCATGTGGAATATAATGGAGAAGTCAGATGCAGAGATGTGCCACACCATGGGGACCATAACAGCGGGAAACAGTTTCAGGTGAGTGAACTATGTTATCTATAAAAACCATGCTTGTATTTTCTGTTTGAAATGGTAAAAGTTGTGTTGTGTATTTTTTTGTAATTTATCAAATTTTATTTTGCATTTCTTTTTCTGGATTTAAAGCCTGGAGCTGGACACAATGTTGTGAATCAGCACAAAGCTGTTTACAATCCTCCTCATCCCGCCCAGGAGCCACAGATGTATAACCCTAGTTGCCAAGATGCTCAGTTTGACCATCTGCAGAGAGAGTTCCTCGATTCTGCACAACGTGAGTGTTATAGAGCTGATTTACAATACACTTTGTAATACTGGATATATTTAAATCCCACCAGCTGCTGGACACAGTTGTATATAAAGTGTTGTAATGTGTTTCAGAAACAACTGACATGGAGCAACTCACCCAGATGCAGATTTTGAACAAAGCACTGCAGAGACAGATTGAAGACCTGGAGCGAAAGCTGGAAGATACAAGGCGAAACATGAGATACATTGAGCATCAGTTTGCGATCGTCAGAGGTCATTTTACATGTTTCTAACTTGCACAATAAGGAGTGGGCATTGAGTTTAAACACTGTTGTCTGCCCCCTGAGTTGGCTTGTACTGTCTTGCAGAATCAGTTAATCCTGTCTGTGTTTTGTTGGATGTGCTGGTCATGGAGCCTCTGTCATATTATGTTACTTGTCACCAATAGATGAAAAAGATGGCCTTGCAGTGAGTCTCAAAGAATCAAGTCGACTTGTTGAGGAGGCAAAGGAGCGAGAGGTTCAGTTGAAAAAGAAAGTGAAGGCTATGGAGCAGCAAATACACGTCCTTACTGAGAGAGACCAAGAGGTGAGATCTGTTTGAACACACTCCACTGTTTTACTACATCTTTATGATTGTATAAGAGTCTATAATACATAATGTTTTCTGCTACTTCTCTATGCTCATTGTTGTGAATTAGTTATTCATTTCAAACTAAAGCAAGGGTGATCAGCCAGGTTGAGCTTAGAGAAGCCGAATCAAGGATTTTAAATTATTGTCACCTTGAGAATTCAACATTATTCAGATTTGTGAAATGTTAGAGTGCATTCGTAACATATTTGCAGGGCTTACTAAAATGTGCAATGCAGAAATGTTGCTACAATTGTTGCTGACAGTGATGTGTGTGCAGATTAACACACCACCATATACTTTGTGTGGCTCATTAAAGACCATTGAGAGGGATTAGTTTTGAAAGAGTACATCGTCTTTAGGGCAAATCATCCATACTGTACCTTCACTAATTATCTCTGTTTTGCAGAACACAAAGAAGCAGATGGTGGCGGACGCTGCAGTGGACAGCCTGAAGTTGCAGATGTTGGAGCTTTGTCGTTCCGACACCCTGTCCAGAGTGCGAGAGCAACACGACCGGGATATCACCATCATCAAGGAGCAGCACGAGGTGGCACTGTTGGCCCTCGAGCAGAAGCTCGATTCTACCTCTCATGCTCTCCAGGAACAGGTCTGTTGTTTCTCTGAGATTAATAGTCTTTGCATCACACAAGCGTTCTATATATTTGACAGCGTTGTATCGTTGCTTCCAGGCGGAGGTCAGTAAGAGGTTACGAGAGCAGGTGAAGCAGCTGGAGTGCCAGAGAGAGGAGGAGCAGTTGGAGAGGGCGAGAGTCATCAACGGCCTCACTCAACGCCTGGAGGAGAGTCAGCATCAATGTGCCAAGTTGCTGCAGACAAGTGAGTGAAGGTGTCTGAACGTGGACATCATACAAGTTCAGTTCTCATGTTTGTGCTTTAATGGTGCAGTGTGTAAGATTTCTGTCTTTTTTTCACTTCCACAAATATTACAGAACAATTACATGCTGACATTTTCATGAATTTCATCTTTCGTCACCTGAATGTTTTATTTTCCCCCTTAAAGGAGCCCATTTATGTCTATTTAAATGAGGAGGGGGTCCTCTAAGGGGGCCGCCATGGTTTTTTTAGTTGTAAAAGGAAGGATGTACTAAACATCTTTTGAGTTTTAATGACAATGAAGTCTACCATAGGTTCTCCTGCATGCTCAGAAGGGTGAGGGTGAGGTGATGGATGCAACATGCAACTTCACCTCTAGAGGTCACCAAATCTCAGACACTGCACCTTTAAAAATGTTATTTCCACTGTGGTTGTTTACAGATTCAGTCCAGGAGATGAGTCAGATGCAAATTAAACTACAACAGACTCAATCAGCAAAGGAACTGAGTGAAAACATGAACAAAGTCTTGCAGGTTTTTCCCCTGTAATTTTGATTCAAGCCAATCTCAAGCCAATCTTGTACAACTCTGAATGTTTTTCTTTTTTTCTTTTGACCCGAAGGAGGACCTGGTTGAATTGAAGGAGCAGATCACACTGTATGAATCCGCTGTAAAATATGGCGTCATTTCATTAGACCTGAACAGTGAGTGGGATAACGAGCTGTCTGATTCCTGTGTGGACTTGGGGTTAAAGAAAGTGAGCAGAAAAAATGGCATACTCCACAGGTACACTTTGATCATCAAGTAGAGTCATCTCTCATCACTACTGTGACTGATTATCCTCATTTTTTGTGTCCATTTAACTTAATGTGTGCTTTTACCACCTTTACATTCCCGACTTTCTCCTAAATGTAACTTCAGCCCCGCCCTGGCTCACTTGTCCGACTTCAAACTGCCCAAGGATGAGGCTGTGCGGCTGCTGCGTGTGGAGATGCAGCGCTGCCTGGGCAGTCTGAAGGGGAAGCGACAGAAGATCGGTCAGCTGCAAGAGGAGCTCCAGCGCTGTCAGTGTAAAGTCAACGAACTCAACACCCAGTTAGAGGAAGCCAAGCTCTGCTCTTCGGTAAGGGTACAAGCCACTAGATATCGATCAGTTGTCCACTTACACGTTCAAAGACCAAGGGGGAGAAGAAAAGTTGGACGGCTAGCTTTAGCTGTTTAGGCTATTGAGGCTATTCGTACTGCTACCAGTGCAAATCGATGACAGCAGTGCATATGACCATTCCCATTCATGTGGCATGGCCATGGCCAAGATTTTTATCCGATATAGGACGATATACAAAAATGATGCAATCAGATCTGAGTCACAATAATGGAAAAAAATAGGCAGGAGTCACCTTAGCTCAGTAATGTTAATGCTGCCCAAGAGATGAAATGATAAGAAATAAGTCAATAATGTTTTTGCAGGTCAGAGAGAAAAGTCAGATGAAACATCTGGACATGACTGGAGAATCTCACAAGGAGTTGATAAAACTACAAGAAGACAAGAAACACTTGCAGGAACAAATGGAGGTTTGTAGTAGTTTATTGTTTAACTATTTATGTTCATTGTTGTTGTTGTTGTTGTAAGTTGTTGTTGATCTGTGTTATTTTAGGTGCTGGAAAAAAAGAACAACGACCTGAAACAGAATGAGGAGAAGTTGAAGTCTTCCAACTTAGAACTGTGCACTAAAATGCGGGAGATGATCCAAGAGCTGGACCAAGAAAAACAAGAGGCGGCGCACAGGTGAGGCTCAGAGGGATGATGGCAATAACTACTTTGTTTTATTTCTATCATTGATTCACCCATTTATGTTTCTGTCTCTCCACAAAGATCTGAGAGGATTCATCAGCAGTACAGGGATGATGTGGTCAACCGGGTCAAAACAGAGCTCATGCTGGAACATGATGCTCAGGTTGAACAGCTGACTGCACAGCAGCAACAGCAGGTCCAACAGTTACAGTGAGTCATCTGCTCCTGCTTCTGAAAATTCAATTCTACTTTACATCTTTGCAGCATGTGCACAGTGTTCATGTCTTCCTGCACAGGACACAGTTGTCGGAGGCCAATGACAAGATGTTGGCCGTACAAGAGTGTTACATAGCTGTCTGCAAAGAGAAGGACATGCTGGAAGAAAGAGTCCACAGCAGGGAGAAAGAGGAGGCTTCCACCAGAGAACAAGAGGTATAAAACTAAAATAACCAAAAGAAAATTGCAGCACAAAACGAACATATTTATGATCAATTGTCATTATTCAGCCAAAAAATAGAGCAGAGAGTGTAACAGCTGTGGAGGAGCATAGGGTGGAGCTGGAGTCTCAGCATCAGGCCTTGATAACACAGCTGAAAAGTCTCTGGTACAAAGAGGAGGCTGAGATCCAGCAGCATGTGATCTCAGCCAGGGCTGTGTGTAAGGAGGAAGTGGGAAAAGTCCGATTTCCCACCATCACTGTCATCTCCCTCATCTCCCGAATGAGAATTTCACTTGACCTGAATGTTTTCCTGCTTCTGTCCAGAAGGAGAGAATGTGGACCAAAAAGCTGGAGGAGGCAATGAGGGAGAAGCACAGAGTGACAAGCGAAGTTACCTGTCAGACGGATGGGAAGGAGGGCAGCGGAGTGACTATTTCTCCGGAGGAGCTGGACTCCAGGCTCAGCACCCAGAAGCAACAGCTGCAGCTGGAGGCTGACAAAGTGAAACATAAGGCTGTGGAGGAAGCCAGGAAACAAACCCAGAGAGAGCTGCAGGAGAAACATCTGGAAGACATGGCAAAGCAGGTCAGTGAGCTCTTTTTCAATATGTCTTTGTTGTCCAGTTTTATGTGGGTGTGTCCATTCATTACTACATTCTTTCTTTTGGTTGTTGTTTCGCCACCCTTTGAGCAAAATATTCCTCTCCTCTAATATCACACCTCCATTATAGAACAATCATATTTGGGAATGATCATACAGTTTGTGTATGTTGGTGTTTAAGGTTGAGGGTGCAATGACCAGGGCCTACAATCGCTGGATAGAGGATTTAACATCATTACCTGAATATCAAGCCTCTCTCCAAATGGAGAGGGAGAAATGGGGGGAACTGCAAGAAAAGCACATCGAACAATTGGTATGTAAGGCTGTAATTGGCTTCTAAAAAATTCTCTTCACATTCTAAAAGCCATCAACAAATACTATCCAAACAACAATCCTGTGTCTGTAGCTGTGTGGGTGTGTCATGTTTTCCTCTTTCAATGTCTCAGGTGTCCAAGGCTCTGAAGGAAGCAGAGGAGCAGTGGCGTAAGATGAGCAAGAATGAGCAGGAGCAGCAGACTGTTGGTGCTGAGAGGCTGGAGGAGCTACAGGAGGAGGTGGTGTCTCTCCAGAGCCAGCTGGAGCAAGTGAGGAGAGAACAAGCTGCCCTGCTGAAGGCCGAGCTGGCCGGAGCCAGAGCAGCCTGGAATAGAGAAAAACAGCAGGAGATCTCCATTGTTCAGGTCCGCAGCGAGCAGGTGTACCAAACCAAGCTGCAAGAGCAGCACAAGAAGCTGGAACAGGCCGAGGCCCAGAAGAAGGAAATGCTCCTGCATATGGAGGTCAAGCTTCAGGAGACTGTGAGGACCCGAGAGGAGGAGTGGAGGTGTCGGCAGTCGGAGCGAGAGGCGATCCAAAGGAGGCAGCTGAGGGAGGAACTCTTGGCTGAGCTTCAGTCTGGAATGGCACAGGTCCAGGCACAACTTCTCAGAGATCCCAGAAGAGATCAGCAGGGATCTGAAAACGCCAGGGGATGTATTGAGGCGCCATCAGAGATGACAGTGACACAAATACTCCAAACATCCTGCAAAGACTTGGTCAGCAGAGCAATATCCCAGGCCAAGAAGGAGTGGAAGAAAGTGAGTTCATATTAGTTTGTGTGTCAACTATCAATGAATGAAGTGGTTTTGTCTGTCAGTGATTTAGAAGATGCATTTTTTTTATATTTTCACTTCCCTGGAGATCAGTTACATATTGATGAAAATACTGTAATTCATACGTAGGGAACTGGTTATTGAGTGCTCACAATATGGTGTTTCTTCATTGAATTTAAGGTGACCTGGTTCTCCACTGAGTTCTGTTTTAGTCTCTTACTCTGTCTCTTGTCCATGTCTATTTGAGTTGCCTCATTGTTTCCCTTCTGTTCCTTTAGATCAGCGAGGAGAGACTGACTCGTGTGATAAAAGAAACACAGGAACTACATGAACGAGATATGGACAAAATGCTAAGTATGTGCTGCTTGCCGTGAAAACCCTCTTCAGCATCAGTAGATTTGATGAGACAAAATGGAAGTTCCCATCAATAAACCCTCTCTTGTGCATGTTGTCCAGACTCTTTGTCCCAAAGGAAGGAGTCGTCTCAGTGTAGGAGGGAGTGTGCAGAGAGCACAAGTAAACTGCAGAGGAAGAACCAGGAGCTCCAGAAACACTTGGAGAAGGCCTGTCGTCAGTTCCAGCACAGTGTAAAGGAACACAAGACCACCGTGCAGCGACTTAAAGGTATATAAAACACACACAATCTTTTTTTCAAATGTCAAAACCCAAAGACATCTCTGTTGATGAAGTGAATCTTTTCTTTTAGAAGAGCGTGAAAGTAGCTTACAGAAGGCAAAGGAGGAACATCTGCAAGAGCTGGAAAAAGTGAAGAAAGCCAAAGAAGCTGCAGGGTTTGTCAGGTTTTTAAATAGTTTCTTTGCTCTGATTTTGTCCAGTTGAATGTAACATTATTTCTGTTGCTATGTAGTAAGAGTTTTCTATGGGACATTAACTCCATCACTGACATCACAATCTATATAGAATAATTATATTTATGAGGTCAAGAGGGTAGATGCAGTGCTATGAAAATGATACACAGAGATCAACCATGTTTATTTTCATTATTATTCAGTTTGCAGATTGGTTTCTTGAATAAAAGCCTAAATGTATTGTAATGTTGGTTGCAGGAATTCAGATCTTCAACAAGGCCTGGAGGAGATGAAGCAGCAGTACCTGATGACGGTGGAAAAGATCAGAGGTTTGTTGTCATGATTACTTTTGAAAATGGTTTCTGTATATATTTGAATAATTTAGTGACATCAGAATCGAATGGTGGTAGAATGTGTGAACGGAGAAGTCTGTCCTCACACTTGGACTATCTGTTTTTACATGTTTTCACCATGCCATTTCCATTCACATGTGATTTACAACATACTGTGTTTTGTGATTACAGCGGACATGCTGCGTTACCTCCAGGAGAGTCGGGAACGAGCAGGGGAGATGATCCGCACCGAGGTGCTGAGGGAACGACAGGACACGGCCAGAAAGATGCGGCTTTATTACCTGACCTGTCTGCAGGAGCTGCTGGAGGACGGAGGGAAGAGCACGGGGCAAGGAGCCATGTTTATTTATTAAAGTTTGTTCCTTTGCTCTCTCATTACTCCACTGGCTATTGTGTTGATCACCTTGTTTTGTGCAGAGCTGAAAAGAAAATAATGAATGCTGCAAGCAAGCTGGCAGCCATGGCTAAAGTTCTGGAGACGCCTGTCAGAAGTAAATCTGGAAAGAACTTTGGTTTACCGAGTGAGTCCCGCTGTTGAGAGCTGCATTACCGTAGGTCGTTCTCTCTAGATAATATTGATTTGCTGATCTGTGCTCTGTTATTGGCAGATTGTTCGACTGCTATTGATTACCCTCCAGGTAGAAACCTGGCCTTCGCTAATAATCCACCTACGCTGCCTGAGCTTCCTGTCACCAGAGCTGAGGTGAGAAAGGAAAAGACATCAGCTGATTGTGAGCAGAAACAAGCCACCAGGACTAAAGGTTCCACCCAGCAGGACATTTCTGGAAAGGACGAGGCCTCAGTGGTCACAGCCATGAAACCACACTCCAAAACCCCTCAGCAGACATCCTCATCTCATCACCTGGATTCTCCCTCTCATGTGAATTTTGTTGGAATGTCTGCGAGGAGTAAAAACAGGCCGTTGCACCTACTGGGAGCCGACAACCAGCTGGACTCAGACGGACAGGG
Source organism: Chascanopsetta lugubris (assembly GCA_016785325.1). Taxonomy (NCBI): domain Eukaryota; kingdom Metazoa; phylum Chordata; class Actinopteri; order Pleuronectiformes; family Bothidae; genus Chascanopsetta; species Chascanopsetta lugubris. The sequence continues at coordinate 245,320 of JAFBJT010012487.1, read as the reverse complement.
CAATGCTTTTCCTCTTCGGGAGGTTCCAGTCAGGAGTGAGCGACAGTCTAACTGGAGCATGAGCAGCAGCGACTCGGACGCAAGCTTCAAAGTTCCTCGACTCTCCCTCACGGGGAAGAAAGTGGAACCGGTGAAGCCGTTCACAGCCTCTTCGGTATCCGCCGGAGACCTCGGAGAGTTCAGTGGCATCTCTCCTAATGCGTCCGACGCGACGCTTTATAACGATATCGCCAAGACGATGCCCCAGACCCAAAGTTTTCCCCATGGTAAGATGAGTAGGCACAGAGAACCCACCCCAGGATCTGAGGCTGAGCAGCAGCAGCATCGAGTTTGTTCCCTTCCTCTCTTCTCTGAATTGAGGAAGCGGCAGCAAGACAGTGGTTTTGACAGTACGTTATACCAACAAGTGAAGAAGAGTTGAAAACTGTCTGACCGGTTCAGAAACCAAACAGTGCCTTTTTAATTCAGTGTGCAACATTTACATACATCCACTTCGTTGATAATTTTTGACACAAAACTTCACTTCAGCTCGTAAACTAGAAGAACTAGAAATCATTAATGGTGCTGTATTGAAGGATTTAGGGAATGTATCAGTTGAAAAAGAATATACTTAATGAGCTTTTCATCAGTGTACAATCATTTTTGTTTCCTTAGGATGAGCCCGTCATTTTCACTTTAGAGCAGATCCACCTCCATAGATGCTGCCATGTTTCGACAATAGCCAATTGTGGACAAAAACAAAACAAAGCACTGGCTTTGGAGAGGTCCCTTTGCATTTGCACATTATTTCAAGACCATTATATATCTTCCTACATCCCACTTAACTGCACTCTCCGAACCTTTAACCCAAAGTTGCTAAATCCACCAGTGTTCATTCCTGCTGCTCTCAAACAAGGTTTAATGTTGTTGTTTTTATTTTTATTTAATGCTTTTTATTTTCCTTATATTCTTATTTAACTGTTGACAAGTAAGTTGGCAAGCTTTGTTCTCCGATAGTGGCAAATGATTGCTCTATTGTGGAGATGTGTCACCTGAGGCAACACTCCAACGGTTCCTCTAAATTTCACACAGCTCCAAAGAAAGCAGCTGAGAGGCGCGGCTCTTATAATAAGTGAGTAAATAACAAGGTTGCACTGCATCATCAAACAGCTTGAGTCAACCCGCTGCAATATTCCCAACAGGATTCTGCTCTTCAGATGCACAGCTGGACTATCTGAGGGATTATTTCATGCTCTTTAGTCTGCGAGGTTTGATCATCTGAATCTTTGTAAGTAAAAAAGAGACTTTTGAATCTCAGTATTTTCTGATGAAGATGAATGTGCGCGAGTGTTGTTGACGTGTTTCTGCTGCAGTCGTGTATATGTGTAGACCGAATGTATCTGACACATTGGTGATAAGAAAAACTCTTCAGGTGAAAGGTCACAGCTCTGCCCTCCTCAGTCTGAACATGTGACCCTGGCAGCTCATACACATGGTGTATTCAAAACTTCATTTTTGTTGTTGTTGTTCATCTTCTTTGAGACTTCTAGCGTTTTATATCATACTATATCCTTTAATCACTTGCATAGATTTTGAATGTTTATATATATATATTATTTGTTTTATTTGAATAAATCTTATACATTTTATTCCTAATGGAAGAATTGGTTTGTAATGAGAGCGGAGTGAATGTTAGCAATAATGCCCCCCACCCATGTCAGCCCTCAGTCGCCCTGTAATCAAACCTTCAAACTGCTATTTTAACTTTGCACTCGTCTGATCCTAAACATGTGGATACATATCTCGGCTGGTTGAACATTTGCCCAAGTTATAAAAGTTTCTCCTTTTCTCCAGTTCACGTCTGAGCTCCTCCTCCCCCTCCATGCACTCACCAGCCCACCATCTTCCTCTCTTCACTGTCTTCTTTCTCCACACAGAGACATTTGTCTGGGACTCCTGCAGACTGAGTGAACTGGACCCATCCACGGTTCCACCATGCTGCTCCTGTGGACCCTGTGTGCAGCTGTGATCGTGCTCGGCCGGCTCTTCCACCTCTGTTTCCCTTACTTTCTGCAGGACGTTCAACATGTGCTGCGCAGAATCAGACATAGCCGCCTGCTCCTGAAATACATGCGGGACAACTACACCCTCCTGGACCGCTTCCTGGACGCGGTCAGGACGCATCCACACAAAGCGTTCCTGCACTTCAGGGATGAGACGTTCACGTACCGGGACGCGGACGAGCTGAGCACCAAGGCCGCCAGGGTGCTCCTGCAGAGCGGCGCGGTGAAGCAGGGCGACACGGTGGCGATGTTCGTGGGGAACGAGCCCGTGTTCCTGTGGCTGTGGCTCGGCCTGGTGAAGATCGGCTGCTCGGCCGCTTTCCTCAACGTCAACACCCGATCCAAGTCTCTGCTGCACTGCTTCAACTGCAGCGGAGCGAGCGTCCTGGTGGCTGCTGCAGGTGCATCAACACAAACACCAACAACTTATCAAAGTGTTGCACACGTTTCTGTTGATTCACTTTATTAGTTCTTGCTACAATGCAACACTGATGTGGATGTCATGTGGCAGCGCTCAGAGCTGCAAACCGTTGTTGACATCCGTTACTAGCACTGATGGAATTAAAGGCGTTTCTTTTTTTCAGTTACGCTTTATCGAAGGAGTTTTCCAGGTATTACTGCTATTAAAATACACTTGGTTATATTAGGCTCATGCTAGTTGTTTACTGCAAACCAGCCATAGAGGCTGCCTATCTATTCCTTCCTGTGGTGAGGGGGTGGGACAACCCCCTAAGTGATGTTGATTGGTTAAGGGGACGCCTATCAGAGGCGGAGGCGGCCGCGTGCTCAGACCAAAACAAACAGGGCAGATGTTCGTTACGTGCAAAGGGACGACCTGTCCGAAACGGTCACCCAGCGGCATTGAAAACAGTACATGTTAGTAGTGTGTAGTCAATGTTTCCATTAATAATGTATTCTTTTAAATGTCCATTTCACTCATCAAACGCATTTAACGTTCAACTTTATAATGAATAATTAAACATACAGTTGAGTTTAAAGTTCCGTTTAAGTTGGGGACCCATTAAGAAAGTACTGCAATAGTTACTTTTATAATGCTCTACCTCAGTTTCTAAATCAGTGACTTTTTGGAAGAAGTACCACACTAGTTGATAATCATCATGTTGTAAAACTTCCTTGGCTAGTGCAAAAGCACTAATTAGCAATAAATATTAAACCTTTATTTAGTTACAGATATGATGTGACATGTGCAGTGGGTAAGATTTGGTGACCTCTAGTGGTGAAGCTGCATGTTGTATCCTTCATCTCACCCTCACCCTTCTGAACATGCAGGAGAACCTATGGTAGACTGCAGTTGTCATTAAAACTCAAAAGTCCTTTAGTATGTCCACTCTTGGCTAATGTAAATCATGCAAATATACATTAATAGGCTCATTTTAGCATAATGGGAAAAAATAATACATTTAAGGTGATTATGAAAATGTCAGTGTGTCATCATTTTGTAATATTTTTTTTCTACCAATTGAAGTATTATGCCAATCTTACACACTGCGCCTTTAACGTCTCCGGCTGTCAGACACCACTCATCACACTCACTGGTTTCTATCTCCAGAGTTGCAGGGAGCGGTGGAGGAGATCCTTCCCTCTCTGCTGGAGCAGCAGGTCACCGTTTACATCCTGAAAGACGCCTGCACCGCCGTCGGCATGGAAACCTTCACCGATAAAATGAAGCTGGCCTCCTCTGAGCCTCTTCCCAAGGATTTCAGGTCACACCTCACTCTGCACAGCCCGGCTGCCTACATATACACATCTGGAACCACAGGTGAGCAGCTGGGTCTGATGGTGATGAGTGTGACCCCACAGAGGAAGCCTGCCAGCCTCATGCCGCCTCTGGCTTCTCCCCACCAGGTCTCCCTAAAGCCGCCATCATCGCTCACACCAAACTGTGGTTCATGTCGTGGCTCCCTCGAACGGCAGGCGTGACCTCCAGTGACGTGATCTACGTCTGCCTCCCTCTGTACCACTCCACCGGCTTCATCGGCTGCACCGGAGCCATAGACAGGGGTACGTCGGTTATTCGAAGGGATGAACCTACAGTGGGTTTCTGTATCAATGTGTGGATTTTATTAATTTCTCACGAGAAATGTTTACATACTGCTCCTCCTTCGTGTTTGTTGTGTATTACTGTCTTGTTGTGCGCAGGAATCACTGTGGCCCTGAGGAGTAAATTTTCTGTTTCTCAGTTCTGGGACGACTGCAGGAAATACAACGTCACTGTCGTACAGTACATCGGTGAGATCATGCGCTACCTCTGCAACACACCAAAGGTTTGTAACGTGCGCCACATGTCACAGCACTGAAGCAGGTCCTGCATGGAACAACAATCTAACAAATACATCTGATGCTGCAACGTCTTCTCTCCTGACAGAAACTGAGCGATCGAAGCCACAACGTCAGACTCGCAATAGGAAACGGGATTCGAGCCGACGTCTGGAGGGAATTCCTCAGCAGGTTTGGGAACATCCGAATCCGTGAGTTCTACGGAGCGACAGAGTCCAACATGGCTCTGTTCAACTACGCCGACAAGATCGGAGCTGTCGGCCGAGACAGTTTCATCAACAGCGTGAGAGTTCATCCTCTTTGTCGTATTTGTAATTGAAGTGAACCCTTTTCATCAATAGGCAATAATTCTTCTTTTTTTTCTCCTGCAGATGTTTTTTCAAATTAATGTGATCAAATACAGCGTAGAGAGAGAAGAACCGGAGAGGGATTCAGCTGGGTTCTGCATAAAGGCGAAAAAAGGTGTGTGCTGCAGACATAGAGGTCACTGCCATGTTATCCATTACTGAGGGGGCGTGGCTACAGTTAAAATGTTATACATAGTTGGTGTGTAAAAGTTCAGTGAGTAAGTTTAAGGTTAAAGTACTATGTTGTTGGCCAGGAGACTATTCTGGACTTTTTTCTGATCTTTGGGAAAATCCCCCCAAAAACATTTTAAATATATTGAAAGATTATATATAAAAATGTAGAATAGAACAACATTTTCTCCTCTGCCTGTTCTCTCACTGTGTCATCAAAGTCCTTATTAAGCATTTGACCATGAAGACATTCATGGTCAAATGTTCTCAGTTCTTTTCAAGTCTCCAGCAAGAAATTGGTCTCGGCCACAGTCCAGTTATTTGCTCTCGTCATGTTTCTGTTCTTTCCGACTCAAACAAAAGCAGAGATTTGTCACGTTTACCCTGAGGTGATGTGCACACAGGCGAATCCAATCCAATCCAATTGTATTTATATAGCCCGCATTTACAAATCATAGTTTGTCTCACTGGGCTTCACATGGTGGGGAACATCCTCTGTCCTTAGACCCTCAGCAAGAGTCAGGAAAAACTACCGGAGGGAAAAAACCCTTTTAACTGGGAAAAAAAAAGGTAGAAACATTAGGGAGAGTCACAGGTGAGGGATCCACTCCCAGGACGGACAGAGGTACAATAGATGTTAAATAGAATGTTCAATAACAATACACACATACATTATAAATGTGAATGATTAAATGTTTAAGTCCATCTTTGTTTTAGTCCTTTTCGATCTCCGGGTTCGTCACAGCTCGCTCGCACGTTCAGGACCCACCGTCAGATCAGTCGTGGCCTGAGACTTGGATGCCGGTGTCCTCGTCACCATCTTGGCTTTGTCTCGTTCACCAACGGCAGCAAAGCTGGAAAAACAGTCGAAAATCATTTAAGGTCAAGCATGTGGTTTTATGGGTTAAATGTAGTTGGGGGGGGCATAGGGTTTGTGGCAGAGATGAGAAATTGAGGGCAGGAGTGCTCAGTCTATGTGCTCATTCTAAGTGCATGATGGGAAAATTCCCCTCAGCAGTCTGAGCCTATAGCAGCTTAATATGGACTATTCTACTCAGGTCTCGCCTGATCTAGTTTTGACTCTAGACTCTGTCAAAAAGGTAAGTTTTCGGAGGTTCAATTCCCACCTCCCCCCAACTCTGCATGCTGAGGTGTCCTTGGGCAACATTCTGAACCCCACATTGTCCCATGTCCTCGTAGATGAAAGTGCTGCAGATGGGTGCACAGTATGAATGTTGGTGTGACTGGGTGAACTTTGAGACCTGCAGCTCTATCTAAATACAGACCATAATGTCACCAAGGTGTCCTGTGTCTCCCTCAGGTGAGTCTGGACTGTTGGTGTCTGAAATATCAGTGAGGACTCCGTTCGCAGGCTACGCCCGAGACCTGCAGCAGACGGAGAAGAAGAAGCTGCACGACGTCTTCAAGAAGGGCGACGTGTACTTCAACACCGGCGACCTGCTGCGAATCGACGAGGAGGGTTTCTTCTACTTCCACGATCGAGTGGGAGACACCTTCAGGTGAGTCTCGCCCCGCTGCCGTTCAGACATGTCGGAGCTGTGGCGCCTGAAAGACGAGTTTCTCGCCATCCGCAGGTGGAAGGGAGAAAACGTGGCCACCACCGAGGTGGCTGACGTCATCACGACGACCGACTGCATCAAAGAGGCCAACGTGTACGGAGTCAAAGTGCCAGGTAATTGATTTGAAAGTTGCAGTGACTAAGATGGCGGCATTACAATTGGCAGGAATGGAACTTGAAGAGATTGCACTGCTTTTATGTCTGTATGATCACAATTACATTTTAGAGACTGAAACTTCAACAAACAGAAGTTCCTCCTCTTCCTGAGTCGGCACATAACTGATTCTTCAATTCATTCTTATTACAGTAATTCCGTCATTTTAACTCAAATATACACGTTGCATTAGTACTATGAAAAGCTTTCCCCTGGCTTTTCACAATTCGATTAGATGTAAATCAAAAGAATTTAAACAATGAAATTGATTAAGTCAAAATAAAATTATTACCAATGTAATTTTAAGATTAATTTGAGTTGATAGCCTCATCTAATCCTGATCTTATGAAGTTGAGCCGAGTATCGATCGGCCAACAAAGTAGTATTTGTCAATGAGGCCAATAAAACCCACGTTTGGTCGTGATGAGCTCTACCGGCTCATGTTCTGAACCGAGTCTGTGTTTACTCTCTGCACACTGGTGGAAGTCAATGCCCTGCTCATAAACTTTGACCGACACAAGCAGCTTATGATAAACAGACTGAACCATCACCTGATTTACACACCGACACCACACTGAGGTTCATCCTGGACCCTGCGTCCTCTCACACCCCGTCCTCCACGTGCTGACAGACGATCACCATCTGGAGCTCGCTTATGCAAAGTGACAAACAAACTCAACCAGTAACGGTAAAGAACAGGCGAGCAGAGCAAAGTTCCATCCTCGGAGAGATAATCTACATTGCAACATATGACAACTCCATTCAGACTGAACTTTAACCAATAAGGGCCGAGTGGAGAAGGGTGGTAAGAATTGAATAGCGTCTTTAGGAGGTTTATACAAACGTGATGATGTCGTGTAAAGGGGTTCTCCGCAGGGCTCCCCTCTCAGATCAGGGGGCCTCCAGGAAATAGTCTCCCCCGCCTTCACCGTTGCAGCTCCCATACCTGAGAGGCCCCACGCCACTGAGACAAAGAGGACGCTGCATCCGCAGCTCCATTTGGAAATGTTACTGTTATGACGCTGCAGTGAGACATTTACTGTTTCAGCCCTAATAAGTCAAAAGTAACACGCCGAACACTGGGGGGTCTGGCCTTGATGTCTCTCATCGGCCAATGGTTAGGTTGTCGAGCAGACAAGGATTTGACATTTCTGGACGGCAGCTGGGGACAGATCTTGAAAATCCGATCCTTGCAGGACGCCAGGGTCTGTCAGTGGAGTTGTTGATTTATTGATTTATTTATGTTTCCTCTTCAAGAAGAGGCCCAATTCCTCCTTTTAGATTAGTTTTGTTCCTTTTGAATTTGTTTATTGCTACACATCTATTGCCCCCCCCCCACACACACACACACATATCATAGCAACACAGTCTCTCACTGTTTGTCCCTGTCATCCATTATCATCTCACCCTTTGTCACAGGAGGTGACATTTCACCCTGACTTTTACTGTGGAAGAATCATCAACGCTTTCCCCTTTCAATGATCGTAAAGCCTGTAATTACAGCTGTTCAGTTTCCACTCACAGTTTGTTCGACGTCACACAGGATTGTCGCGTCAATACATTACACAACTTTGTATCACTCTCTGTCTGTTTTGTACTGATGAGCTGATATTTACATGTAAAGAGGCGTGATACCAACCCTCATTATGTCACTACATGTACTGCCTGTGTTTTACTGTGTTACATCAGTGAAGTGGTGTCTGTGTGCTGTTTGTTCTCACAGGTCAGGAGGGCCGGGTTGGGATGGCTGCCGTCACTCTGAGCGACGGACAGACGTTTGACTCTGCCGATGTATTTACAAATGTGGAGAACTTCCTGCCAGCCTACGCACGGCCACGATTTATCAGGATACAGGTGCATTTCAATTCATTTCATTTGTATTTACAAAATGTCAAAATGGGACGGTGGCATAGTGTTGCTGTCGATCACGGCCAGAGTTCCCCTGAGTGTAGTCTGCATGACTCATGACCATGGATGTATTGGACCAAGCTGGAACCTCAGACGAGTGGAACAACGTGCAGTTCCCAGGGTGGCCCCTTGGTGCATGGTCCAAACCGTACGGGGTTGAATATTTCTCCAACTCGCTCATTTTCTTTCTATCAAGGTTAGAAAACGTGCAAAATTAAGGGCGTGGCCTCTTAAATGACAGCTTGGGGCGGCCTGGCACGTTGTGCGGATTCTGTAACAGCACCATGCAGCTCTACCTGGATGAACCAGGAAGTAGGAGTTAGGCATGTCTCATTCCAGAGCGGTGATTAGCATAACCACAAATGGAACTAAAGTATTGTGATCCTTACAGAACTCCATCGAGGTGACGGGCACATTCAAGCACCTGAAGGCCAAGCTGGTGGAGGAGGGGTTCGACCTGAAACTAACCACAGACCCACTTTACTTCCTGGATGAGAAGGAGAGGAACTACGTCCCACTGACGCTGGACATATTCCAGGGAGTGATATCAGGGGCAATCAAAATATGAGATCTTTCCATTAATGAGAAAATCCCGTTTCATGCCAAAGTTTTATGGTTCATGTTCATGATTACTCTGCGTTAATTCACACATACGGTCACATGTTCATACCCGAGCCTGTCCAATCCACATACGCAGGCATATCTGTGACAGATCCACGCCTGATGACGCGCGGCGACACTGTGACTCCCCATGCAGCATGACATCAAGTTTTCTCTGTTGAGGGAAGCGGAGCTAAATGCCTCTCGTTTAAACTGCGTCCTCTGGCTGCGTTCTGCTGCGTGGAGGCTATTGAGAGAGTAGGAGGTGACATCGCTGCCCTGGACACAACACTCCACTCTTTGTGTGACAACAGTCTGCAGTTCCCTCCCTCGACTGACCTGCAGTGATCCCGAGACAGACCAAAATAAACATCACCTCGCCATCTTCGCCAGCAGCTTCATCAGAGTGAAGTAATGAGACTGTTTCTCATTTAACTCCTAGTCTCACTATATATCTCCAGGCATTATTAAGACAATAAAGTTAGGGCGTGAACAGGCCATGCACTTGGACTCCGTTTATGATTTGTTTTTCAAATGAGATCCACCCGCTCTCATCCCAAAACAAACCGCCATCAGACTAAATCGCTTATCTCAACTATCTATTCGTGTTGTTGCGGAAATGTTCTTGCTGCCTGGAGTCGAGGAGAAGGACTGAAGAAGTTGCAGGCATCAAAAAGTGTATCCTCTGGCCAGAGAAGGGAATCGCCACAGAACCACACGGCAGAGAGTAGTTTGAGTAGATGCCCCCTGAACACCAGTCCCTACTCCTCCTCCTCCTCCTCTCGGGGTCTCAGTTGGACCTCTGCCACGGCGAAGACTTTCCTTCTCAGGCAATAAACAAATCGGTTGTCAAGAAAAAGTGCTTGCTTGTCTTGCAAGGGGTTTATTAGCTGGGAACAGATTCTCACCTAAACATATGTTTCCAACGAGGGTTAGAAATGAACCTACAAAGACTATTTTAAGAATGACACTTTAACAAGCTCAAGAATACTGCGCAAGAATACAATAATTGTGATCCCTTAAAATGTCCTTGTTTTAAAGTCACTGTTATTTTTGATTAGTTGTGATACAAATAAAACAAATGGCACAATTTAAAGTCTTGATTTCAGACTCATTTCTGCCACACCCACACAAACACACATACTAACGCTGACCTTGTTTATCCCTCTGTGAATATTAGTCAGCGGCTGTTCGATCCCCTGTTCCTCATGATGAAGTGTCCGTGGGCAAGACACTGAGCCCCGGACTGGCCCTGACACAATGTGTGACCCACGCAAAGCGCTGCACATACGTGTGTGTATGAGGTACGAATGGCAAATACTCTACTATATGTACAGTTACTTTTTATATCTATTTCAATCTTTTTTCATCATTATTGTTACTACTATTTTTGGAGTCATTGTCATTCTTTTTTTTATCATTATTATTGTGTTACACACAATTTGTGTGTGTGTGTTTACTATATCTACCCATGTGAAAATAGCTGCACTTCGCGTCCTCACCTGCAGGCGTCGCAGCTATAAATCACTTTCTTTCACAACAAGTGTTTCGTCTTCTCCGGTCTCCTCGCCGCTGAGGGCTGCGGACCTCACTCCTACAGTCCGGCCTCGGGCCGTGAGCGAGGAGAACAAGACCAAGGTCAGTTTTATTGGTCCAAAGAAAATATAACGTGGATTTTCGGCCGGAATGTGGAAACACCCGCTCTGCCAGGAGCGCCGGCAGAAGGGAGGGATCATCGGGTCAGAGCCGAGACCCGCCCCGGGGAGAGCTGAACTTTGTCACAAATATCCACTGTTTCCTCCCCCACCCCCTTTCTTCCCCCTCTCTCTCCCCTCTCTCTCTCTCTCACACACACACTGATGCCTCGTCCAGCTCACACACACTCACACAGACCTGCGGAATGTGGTTGACCGTGTTGTCCGGGCTCGGACTGCTCCTCCTGTCCCTGCCGCTGCTCACCTCCCTGTTCCCGTACTTGGCGGCGGACTGCACCTACGCCCTGCGGGCCGTGGGACTCGGAGTCCGTTTGTTCCGGTACAAGAAGAGAAGCAAACCCTTCTACAGCCTCCTGGACGCTTTCTTGGACGCGGCGCGGAGACACCCGCACAAAACCTTCCTGCGCTTCGAGGGCCGGGACTTCACCTATGGAGAGGCCGACAGGCGGAGCAGCAAGGTGGGCCGGGCCCTGCAGGCTGCCGTCGGGCTGCGGGAGGGGGACACGGTCGCCCTGTTTCTGCCCAACGAGCCCGTGTTCGTGTGGACCTGGCTCGGCTTGACCAAGCTGGGCTGCCCCGCTGCCCTGCTCAACTTCAACATCCGCTCCAAGCCTCTGCTGCACTGCTTCACCTGCTCGGGGGCCCGAGTCCTCCTCACCTGTGCAGGTACGGGTGCCCGTGCAGGGCCGGTGGGAGGAAATGCAGGGGCACGGGTGGGTGGGTGGGGGGGTCAAGTCGAATGACATGACATGGTACGGTCAACACACAAGGCGAGCATGACAACTGTTAACATTCCTAAACTTGTGTCATTAAAGGTGCAGTGTGTGGCATTTAGTGCATTCTAGAGCTAAACCCACCCCTGGTCCCCCTGTAGGTGAGCCCATGTAGTCATCAGTCATCATGACAATGAAACATGACTCACCTCTGCTATAGATATAAGCGCTTCAACCTATAAGGCGATGACAACTATTCACCCCCTCGGGTGATTACTCACTCACTACTGACTAAAACAACGATGAACGTATGATGATTGGAACAGTGTCAGTCAGAAGTTGACTTGCGTTCAGACGCGCTGAGGCTTTAACGTCCCTTAAAGTAAGTATTGTGGAAGTGAAGGTTCATCTGAAGTGCGTGTCTTTCACCTCCTCACGGAGTGGAGAGCTCAAACCTGCAGACTCATTGCTGTGCTTTGGTATGTGGTGTCTGGGCTCAGGTGTGATGCAACCTGGGTGGCAGGGGAGGACCAGTTCAGAGTGTGGCGCCCTCTGCTGGAGCGTTGAACCTCCCGCGTCCCGGTCTGGGATGAGACCTTTCACGTTTTCCCTGCTTTTCAGGGTCTCGCGACATGACTCGACACGAGGCAGATTTTTTTTTGGTTTTTGTTCCACGTGGTTTCCCACCGGTCAGTCTGCGCGTCGCTCTACTTAAGCTACGAAGAGCCTGAACGCATTACTGAGAGCGGCGCGGCCACGACTCTTACTTGTTTGTTTGCGTTCCGTACTTCCCGTCACTCTTTTCGATCACCCTCTTCCTCTTTGCCGTGTTCAAGTTGCGGTAACTTCATTCAAACCTGTTGTTTTTGGACATTCATCCTGTAGCGTCTGCTCCTTGTTAAAAGTCAGCGGAAGCTGGGAGTCAGCGGGGCTGCTGACCTTTTGACCTCTGGTGCAGATCAAGTCTGTCAATGATTTCTTTAGGCTGAACCCAGGGAGGGCAGCCTGCGCTTGGAGCCCGGCTGGAGCGGGAATGCGCGATGATTACGGGGCATTTGAAAGGTTTTATCGTGTTAAAGAAATCTCAGAAACATGATGTTTCTCAGGGCCGTGTTTTTCTTTATCGAGAAAAATGTTGATCCCTTCATCCCCTGCGTGAACTCAGCCGCTGCTCCACTCTCACGTCTGTAGCACGAGGTCACGCGAGGAAACTCTAGAGTCCGGTCTTCCACTCTCCCTTGTTTTGGATCCGGGAGTTTTTTTTTATTTTTTACAACCGAGTAAAAAAAAACATCTGAGCCGAGCCGCGTCGGCCATGTGCTCATATCCCAGAGGGCTGTGAGGTAACGTGAGGCCCGCTGCATGTGCAGGATTGCGCAACGCAGGCGCCGCGCGGAGCTGAGGGTCTTTTCTCCGTGTTTGCAGAGCTGCAGGAGGCGGTGGAGGAGATCCTGCCGGCGCTGCGGGAGCAGGGCATCAGGGTGTATTTCCTGTCCGACAGCTGCCGCGTGGACGGCATCCAGTCCCTGCGCGACCACATCTCCCTGGCCTCGGACCAGCCTCTGTCCCCGGACCTCAGAGCCAACGTCAACATCAAGACCACCGCCCTGTACATCTACACGTCGGGCACCACAGGTACCGACCTCTCCCACGTTCCACGCCTTCCTCGCTTAAGATAGACGCCGACCCCCGCTGCGCACAGTTGCGGTGACACGCTCCCGTGGTTTTCGCCGCCTAGCCGCTAACTTTGACTGTTTGGCGATGGGCACGGAGGGAGGACGGGGGAACCTCTTCAAACCTGCAGTCATTCAAGCCCAGTGTGAAGGGCTGGTTCACCCATGAGAACCCTTCGTTGGTGGGTTGGATCCAGAGACAGTACAGAGGTGCATCGCGCGCAACGTTCTGTTCCACAATCATTTAGAGTGAACAAAACGTTACCACAGCTAAAAACGAGACAATCTTGAACGCACTTGTCCTCTCTGCTCGCCTGCGCTCCACTGATGTTTGGGTGCGATGCATTTGAAGTGTGTGCTCCCACCGGAGCCCACGCTCTCAAGTGCCAATGGCTTAAAAACGTATGATCTTCCATCTGCAGGTCCCACTGTGCATAAGATATAAAAAAATCCCTTCAGATTGAGCACATTACTTGAGTATTTCAAAGTATTCCTCCCGCGTCGAGCATTCTGTCAATCGTTGACTGCGACTCGGGGATGACCTGATAAGAGCGCGAGTGTCCAAAGGTCAAAACGACACGGACGGGTTACGTGACTCGGCTCGATTGCTATTGTGAAGTTGCTTAACAGTAGGTT